>BHDV01016455.1:137926-148090 GCA_005406045.1 Adoxophyes honmai | reverse complement strand
CCGCGTTTTCTCAGGTCAGAGTCACGTTAGCCAGACTCTATCAACACTACGATCGATCACTTCAGACTTTTAATAAAACTGCATGGCAAAGGATTTTAACCTGGCATTTCAGGACAAATCCCGACGTATAGCACTGGCATCCTACTCTAGACGGAAACTGCTGAAATGTAAAATTTTCCTTTTTTTTGTTTTTGGCTGAAAGGCTGTATACCCTAAGGCCCATGGCCAGTAACAAATTAAAAAAAAAAACAAAACCTAGCAGCACGACATGAGCGCCGTGAACTTTAAAAAAAACTAACCAAAAACAAGTAAAGATAAGTAGAAAAAAATGTACCACGGCGACCGTAAATTATCGGGCCAATCAAACTCGTCGATAATGATTTAAAATTTGACAATGACAGCGATGATGATGGCAAAACTTACCACGTACGTAATGGAAAGTGGGACGCGTTGTCCGCGTCACCATTCGCGTGGCGAAGTCGGAACGGACGTATAATCGCCTCGCGTCAGCAACGACACAAATAGCGTGGTCTCTTTCTCACGTAGGAACTGAGAAGCGTGGGAGCGCGACAGCACTAACAGTCTACGCAGCGGCAAACTGCAAACTTTGTTCAATCAAGTTCTCGGAGCGGCCGGCTTCAGTTGTCTCGCGACCGTCCGTGAGAACGTACGCATTTGTAACTAGAAACTTTTCGTAAGTTTAGCCATGTCGTTACGTTACGTGTTTGCTGTACTGGCTTTGGCCGGGGCCACGCTGGCTGGCCAGGAGGTCACCGAACTCAAAGTCGAGAGCATCAGCGTGCCCGAAGGATGCACAACCAAGTCGAAGAACGGCGATATGCTGACCATGCACTACACTGGCACGCTTGCCGACGGACACAAGTTCGACTCCAGGTATGTTCGCGCCTTTAACATGCTCATGTCACTGTCAAACCAGTTTAAATACCAATGTATGCTTCTTCTGCTGCCGTCATTTGTTCTAGCAAAATGTTTTTCAAATTCCGAATACCGTTGCTTTGATAGCACGTCGTGCCTCCGTACTTTAGCGGCCAGTAACAATGTTAAGGATAAATATAGACGCGAAATTCCGGTCGAGATAAGTCAATGAACGCAATCGCCATAAGGAAAACTATGCACGACTCGCCGAAAAAACAAATGACCCACATAACTTGTTTTGATGCAAGCTGTAAAATAGTTGTTACGGTTTTTTAACTAGTGCTCAAATTTGTGTGGGCCGTGAGCTAAGTCGACTTCGCCGGATGTCTGGAGATTTAATCGTGCTGACAAAATATAAAATGTGGGAGTGGAATATTTATGTACCTATATGCTAAGCACCTCGCACAACCAATGTACCTAGATATACATGTAAGTAGTCTAAGTTGTACAGAAAAGAAAGCCAGCCACCGCAGGTTTTTCTTTTTTCTTTTTATGCAAAGAATTAGACGCTAAAGCGACGGTATTGAACGGTTTGTTCGTTAAAAATAAATCTGGCTATTAACAGTCAAATTACCGTATCCGGCTCCTAATCGCGACACGTAATTGTCGATTAAACAGCTTTGGCTGAATGGCACTAAACCCTTTGCTAAATAAATAAAAAAAAAAACCTTCGGTGACCTTATTGATGCCGATCGCGATTTTGGGATGCTGACTTTGTGTTCCTACCCTCATTTAATACGTGAATGAAGGTATGAAAATGCTATGTATTAAAATTTTACGTGTGAGTGAATGATTTAAGCTTTAAAGTGACAAGTTTCGTCAATTATTTATTACGAAGGTGTCAAAATAAGAAAGTTTGTCGTAAGTTCGAGAAGATTCAAGAAAATGTTAAGATCCGGCTGTTAATGACATTCATAAAGATCTAGATATTTCTAATTTTTATTCCCCGTGTGATGTCGTGTAACGACACCGATTAACTTCTCCCGTGGATGTCGTAAGAGGCGGCTAAGGAAACAGTTTAAGTTAGTAGTAACAGCCGTTTACGGGCTAGCAACGAGTCACTATACCTTTTCTAGCTTCAAACTTAAATTTGTGCTCTGCCTTCCCGAATAGAATGCAGTTGTGACGTTTATGTATACATGTACAGTCACGAACCGGGATTGTTGAGCCACTTGCCACTGTTCGCAATTTAGACGTAATCAATGACCGATGTGACCGACTAGATGGCAGATTGGATCAGGGGGCACGGCAGTGCTCCCACCAATTAGTATTACACGACCAAGTTACAAACATTGGTAAGTGGCTCAACAATCACTGTTCGCGATGGTGCCCATTGCTCGTTTTGTTTCCTAGCTCCACCTAGACACAAGACCTAACCGTTAGGGTTTCCAGCCTAGTGTGGGAGAGATTCCAGTAGAGATCTATCCCTCTCCATGCAGGTTTGGGGACCGAAGTCCACAGAGAGTTGGAAGTTGTTTACAATCTTCGGAACTTCGTCAGCGCGATGTAGAACACTGACGGTTGATGACGTTTGCGGAAGAAGTTCTACTAATGGACAATAGGTGGCGCTACTAGGCACAAATTAAACCAATTTATTCCTGACCCACCATAGAACCAAAAATATGTATGTACATCATTTTGACTATGCTGAGTCAGATAAGAGACAATTCACGGAAGAAATGGAGAGGTGTTATACGGGTCACTAATTTAGAATAACAAATGCACGCTTTATTTTTACCAGATTCTACACAACCTTATTAAAGTGGTTTGAGAGAATACATACACACACACGTGTTTAGTACACTACAAGTGTTTAGGTTTAGTTAGGCAATAAAAAAAACGTTTTTTTCTCAATTTGAAATAAAAATTGCATACTGAGTGTATGAAAAAAAGTAACGGAATGAAATATTTCAACACATTTTGGGATATCGATTGTGCTCTTGACTAGCACGAAAAACTTTTTTTTTCTTATAAAATAAGGAGTTGTGACTAATATAATAAATTAGGCCGTGTCTAAGTACTGGAGTAGGATTTTCTATGCAGTCTTCTTAAATTGTGACAATTCATTTCAAAGTTCTTCAGCGTTTAACACCAATTTCGCAACACTGCAACAGCTTAGTGTCCTTATTCTGTTACCTTAGGGCAAACGAGTGCGAGACGTAAGTGAGATACAAGGATGTATCGCGAACAGGGATTGTTGAGCCACTTACCTATGTTTGTAACTTGGCCGTGTAATACTAATCCAATAGCTGACATTAGTCGGTCACATCGGTCATTGATTACACGTCTAAATTGCGAACATTTTATAGAAAGTTGGGGAACTCTAAGAAATTAGCTAAAAACCCAAAAAGTCCGGATTAAATATTCTGTGCATATTTCAAGTGTCAACCTGTTATTTATACTGACCCAAAAACACCAAATAAATCATGATTTTTAGTAGTTGTTGTTATAGCGGCAATAGAAATACATAATCTGTGAAAATTTCAATAGGTAGTCTAGCCAGCACGGTTCGTGAGATACAGCCTGGCGACAGACGGACGGCGAAGTCTCAGTAATAGGGTCCCGTTTTCACCCTTTGAGTACGGAATCTTATTAATATACTTTAGCTACTCTCTCGCTTTAAGCATGTTGCAGACTAAGCAGAAATGATAATATTTTATCTGCATATAAATGCCATCTTCCCATATATCGGTGCCAACTGCCAACAGATACTTCACGGTAAAATGTAAGTTATCTGCTCTGTGTGTTAGCTTATTGAATTGAGGGAGTGATATTGACAGATATCCTTTCAGATACAGATATATTATCGTACCTGCTTGGTGTGTGACACGCTTCACATCACCTCCGACTATCCGAATAGGTAGAATTGCTTCAATTTAAGAGGTAACGTGTGATTAGTTGGAAGTTCGCAACTCCCAACTTTCGTGCCGGGAGCGAACACGTTTCATTATATGGGTTATAATATAACCGTAGGGGTTTATCTACTCTGCCTATTACCAAGTTGTTGAAGATTTTGATAAAAACAAATTAGGACTTAGTTTTTGGGTTTTGTTTAGAAATTAGGCATTATAAAAGTGGCTATTTCTTTTACATAAACATCAACATTCCTAAACGAAACTTTAATAAACAAACCATTAGGTACTTCACGTCTCTGTGCTACATTTAAGATAATTTTAGGCCTAAAGTTAGTCGGGTTTAGTGACAGGTTGCTGGCCTGCCGCCATTCCGAAAAATACTCAAAAACGCCTTTATTCCCAAACGGGTTAGGCAGAGCACTCGACGCTAGACTGACAGAGCTACGGTTATTTTAGCATACTTTTTAGGTACCAAGTAAGATAAAAGAAGTAAAATGGTGACAGGTTGCTAGCCTGCTGACATTATTCGCCACTTAAGTCATTGTTTCTTCCTTTTAGCGATTCTGCATAATAATTTAAACCTAAATACAGTGAGACTCACCTATAGTGAACTAAAACGGATCTACTCACGGTTTATATCGAGATTAGCTCGACATGTTTCGGGCCAATTCGTAACTTGTCATCTGGAGATACGCCACGGCAGCGGACAAACACACACTCTCCGCGGCTACAACAGCGAAGTCGCATAGTAATAGGGTCCCGTTTTCACCCTTTAGCAACGGAACCCTAACGTTACGTTTGCTCTGTTAAATATTAAATGCTGTAAAGCGCCATTTTGATCTAATCTCTTGAAATGCCCGTAACACTTAACTTACAAGAAGTGTCTTAAAATGCTTTTAAACGGCATATACAAGCCGGTGGGGCCATAATGAAGGAATCATGTACACGATTAAGGCGAATCAATTATTCAACTTCCGTCTTCAGACGGTGCGGCTAAAATCAACCTCTTCGAGTTTTTTGTAGGTACCATCGCGAACAGGGATTGTTGAGCCACTTGCCTGTGTTTGTAACTTGGTCGTGTAATACTAATCTAATCAGACATCTAGTCCGTCACATCGGTCATTGATTACACGTCTAAATTGCGAACAGTGGCAGGTGGCTCAACAATCCCGGTTCGTGACTGTACATTTTCTCATTCCTCTAAATGGTGTCCCGTTGGCACTAAGTCGGGATCTGATGATGGGATCTTGGAGAAATCGAGGGAACTCTTCAAACGTTATAGGGACATGTAAGGCGCTTCTGGTAATTTATTGATAAAGTCTAGAATTCATGCAGTAAATAGAATACTTTCAAGATATTGCTAATTTGAACTCGATTTTTTTTTCGTTAAGCATTATACATTGTATAGCATTGATTCCGAGCACGTTAGATATCATCGCTACATACAATGTTGTGCAAATAGTGTGAAATTGAATGCAACGCATCGGATCTGACTAAAATCACTTCTAATCACGAAGGTGTAAAAAAGGTAAATCTGTGTGCATTGAATGTAACTAATGAAGATGTACACGTCGCACTCTTTTTCTCAAGTCATTTATATTATTGTGTCCATTCATTCGTACAGTTCCGTGCGTCTGAAGGAGCTGATCATTTTGTTCATCTGTCTCTATCTGTCGAGACCTTTTATAGGAACGTTTGGAGATTTGTAAACTGTGAAGAAAATAAACCTCAGCACTACCTCCTATCCTTTTCCATTTTTCATACATTTTCAAAGAGACATAAAAGCTATAGGGATAATCCTATGACCTATTATGAAATTCAACTTCCAGCAATGTCTTGTAACAGAAGTAAAGAAAAATCAGAAAATCGTCTTCCAATTGGTTGTCTAAAATACAGAAACTTCCCGTGCATTCCCAAATGGAGTACGCAGATCACACGACGATTGTATGTTTCGTAGTTATTTCTAGCAAAATTTAGATTTTAACACCGATGACAGAGGTATAGTAGTGCCTGGTAGCCTCTCGCCACAACACACGGAATAAAATCGACACTATACCTAGCAATGACGTTTTGTTTTGCTGATATTTGTATAATCAAGTCGAAGGTGGTATCCGCCTTTCCATTTCCAGTTTTGAGGTTAAGAGGTTTGCAAATAACGATGGATCGTGAACCGACAGTTCTTCGAATCGAGGATTACCTTCACTTGCGTCGGCCGTTTTAACTGAGGATACTTGCAAATAGCAGGAGTGAAATAAGGAAAACGTGCCACTTTATTCGGTAATGAGGCTAAATTCGGCTATTGTGAAAGACGAAATTAATTGAATTAACATTAAATTGTTGCTAAGCGAAGTCGAGATCCTCTTCAGTCTTAAGTGTTTTAGCAGTCTTATATCGAAATAGATACTGCGAGTTCCTTTATGAAAACCAAGCCATTTATTCTATACCTATTGTAACGTCACATAAGCGCTTTAGTGATGGGAATTGACAGTCCGAGTGAAACCGATTCAAAGGTGACGCCGCCTTATTTAAGTTGTCCTGTCTCTAGGAAATTACCTTTATGGATAAGTATCCAAGACATCTAGGTAGTACAAGACTGAATGAAATCGCGTCAAAGGAAGAGCATTGCTCTCCCTTTTGGCACGCGAAGTATGGAATATACTTGAGTCATCTACCTCTATGTATTTCGATAAAAGTCTGTGGTTTTTAGTCTCACGCGGATTTGCTCACTCATGCGTAAACTTGTAAAGTATGTAAGCGACACATATTCTTCTGACATTGATCATTTTTGAACACGTCTATACTGTTACACTCGTAGAAAACTGAAACTCAAACCTGCGTATGATCCCGTGAAAGTTTACGTAGGTTATGCCCGCGTGAGACTAAAAAACCCTTATGATTTTGAAGATTTTGTAACGTATATTTGAAAGCAAGAATATTTCTCGCGATGTTTCAATTAAGTTGCGACAGCTTCCCCCAGTTTTTATAGAAAGTATTCTTAATTAAACTTTTATTTTTGAACTTTAGCGGTCTTTACAAAAACTCTGGAAGAGTTCATAAGAGTTCTTGTTCCAAGTTTTTGTTTATTTACTAGCTATTCTTCATAACTCCGTCGGCGAGTTTCGAAAATGATTCAGATTTAAGTTTGGGAAGTACAGTCACGAACAGGGATTGTTGAGCCACTTGCCACTGTTCGCAATTGAAACGTATAATCAATGACCGATGTGACTGACAGATGTTATCTATTGGATTAGTATTACACGACCAAGTTACAAACATAGGTAAGTGGCTCAACAATCCCTGTTCGCGATAGTACACGTCATAATAAACGGAGTTTTGTAGGCAGCAGTGCGTGGACTGTTGTTCCGGTGCATAGGTTAAGACAGGCGGTTTCATTACTGTTACCTTGGCTTTGCGATGTCTATGGGTGATGGTGAAGACGTATCAGGCTATTTGTCTTTTTTTGTGGTATCGGGTAGGGCGACCAATACCGGACAGACATGAATAACCCGGTATTGAATGAAAAGTTAGAAAAAAGTAATTGAAGAATGACGTTTATAATAATTAAAATATATTTCTAAGTACGATTATCAATACATTACTACACAGTAATTATACAGTCACATATTTATGTAAATTACTGCCAATATGTTAAATAATGTTTAGTATTCTCTTCTCATTTCTCGTCTATCAAAGTCATCTATCTAACATATCATACGTACCAAATTTCAGATAAATTCGTTGAAGGAAAGAAGATGAAATTTCAATTTCTAAATTTAAACCAAGGATGAACGAATAAATAAAAAAAGAATAAAACGGGGTAAGCCAAGTAAAGCCGTTTAAAAATACTTTTCCGCGTCTCAGTTTTGTTATTATTTTGTATCTGATTTGATTATATAATATTGTAAGAGGCAACTAAGAAAATAGATTTAGGTATGCTGTAGGCGATAGGCTAGCAATCTGTCACTATTATGCTACCTCTTCCATCTGTTTTCAAACCTAAAATTAGGCTAGAAGTGGCTGCGAAGCGTGCAGTGGTCACAAGTTTCGCGTGCTCTGCCTACCCCATTTGGCAAGTTAAGCGTGATTGTATGTGATTGTGTGATCCCGAACATCAACCAATCCCCAACTGTCATTGTAATATTGGCTTCAAACATGTCTGTCATGACAGCTCATGAGGTTCCGCGACACCATTTGTTTCAAAAGCGAGTTTGGTTGCGTGGCAAGTTGCCCTTTGCCGCAAGCAATGCCAGCTGGAATTAAAAAAATATAATGACGTCTTTATGATTTTAAAAACAGAATCTCAAGGTATTCACGAACCATAATTTCCCAGTGGCCACAAACGTAGATTCGTACTTCCCGATTCGCATACAGAGATAGCTGTAATTTACATTCTGTTAAATCATGGTTAAATCTTATCTTGGGCGTATATTGTTTATTGTACGGTCGGTTAACTGGTGAGAAACGGAGATTTTTAATTACATATAAAAACAGCCTTTCACTACCATTGTTTAAATACTTTCACGGAAACTAAGCCATTGACAATGGCCCGGATAAACTATGAGGTCTACGCACTTTGTTTCTACTAAAGTCAGAAGCACTCTCGAATTGGCCGTGTATTGGAGTACATTGCTTCTTCACGATACGTGAAGTTTTATTAAGCATGATAAATGCAGCGATGGATAGTAAAACCCGGACAATTTCAACCGCCCCTTCTGAACAGGGCCTTACATTGTAAATAACGTTTATAACGTTTTAATCAAGACTGCAAACAGCTGCACTGGACGACATGTCGCTGTGTCATGTTTTCGTCGCAGGGCTATCGTTTAACGCACTCTGAATCGGCATAGGCTTAACGGAAGGCGATCGCGAACCGAGCCAATCGACCGACCAATCCCAATCGTTCAATTGGCTTCAAACGTGTCTGCATGGGTTTCGAATGTCATGTCATGGCGTTACGCGATACGGTTAGTTTAATTTTAAAGCGAAATTGCACACAATTTTAGCTAATACGAAGTAATGTAAGAAATTTTCACTCAATGTGACATTTTTAACTATTGCAGTATATGCAACGACACTGACCTGCGGTCGTTTGACCTGCATTCTGCCAGTCGACTTCGTTTCGCTTGTATCGTGTCGTCAACGTTAAATATAACTGCATAGAAATGCATGATGGTGCTGCGTGCGGTGAACTACAAACTACCAACCACCCTTACCATTTTTATTTCGTTGATTTGGTACTTCGTAATTTGTGTATAAAACAGCACAGCATGTAGTGAGAAAGAACGGCAAAAATGGCGGCAAAACATCTACAAACAATTGCCCATCGGCGTCACAAGCTCACGCCGCCAGCCGCACCAATCGCGCGTTCCAAATTTGAAATTATTGGCTTTATCGTCATCTGTTTTTAAGTTGTTCGAAATTTGAATACGTTACAATTCCATAACCCAAAGATTGTAATGCTACCACAGATAAACGTAGTTTCTTCGCGTTTGAACGTACCATCACGTACAGGGATTGTTGAGCCACTTACCTGTTTGTAACTTGGTCGTGTAATACTAATCCAATGGCTGACATCTAGTCTGTCACATCGGTCATTGATTACACGTCTAAATTGCGAACAGTGGCAAGTGGCTCAACAATCCCTGTTCGTGACTGTATAGTAGTGAAATTAAATACATGTAGATAGCTTAGAGCTACATAACGACTTTTCTCGTGTTGAGGCACCGAAACGGTAGTGATGCAACGAATAATGTACCAAGCTACTTGACCAAGTTCCGTGGCATGGTGTTATGGTAACGGTTGGCTGCGTAGAACTTTCTGCCATAAAGTATACTTCCTTCACGTGTATGAATATAAAAAGAGTTTTGGTACGGTAGAGATCGCTGGTTGAAGTAAAATATCTTAAATGCGAAATGAAAATTTCCTATTCGACTTCTGTTGCTCTAAAGGCAAATTGGGACGACATTTTTTAAGACAAATAGTAATCCTATTGTTAAATCTGACACAACAACGGATTTCTTGAAAAATAACTGCAATGGTTTTGCGCATAAACAAACATAACATAGCGCCACAAATGATTTTTTTCGTTAAGGTGTCGATCATACGGACATTTACCCCAATCCAGTTCCAAATACGTTTAAAAACCTTATTCGCTAATGATAATGTAATGAAATGACACTCGAAAGAAGTTTCTATTCGAAAGGCGATGCCGTTTTGACATGCGCTGGCTGTCCTTGGGAAGCCGACTGGCATATCAATTAGCACATATCTACTATCAAAGCATATAAAGTGACTAGCTTTTGCCCGCGGCTTCGCTCGCATTAAGTTCGGAATGACACAGAAGAGATCTCGGATTTTTTATAATCCATCACTT
>BHDV01016455.1:121661-136606 GCA_005406045.1 Adoxophyes honmai | reverse complement strand
TGCGTTGATATGTCAGTCAGTCAGTCAGTCAGTCAGTCAGTCAGTCAGTCAGTCAGTCAGTTTCTCCTTTTATATATTTAGATTTTAACGGTTAATGTATACGTTGTGTCAGTTACTGTAAGTAAAATCAAGAAATAGTACAATTGATACGATGATTTAAAAAGTTGCATTCGAACTTCGAACAACTTAAAACGGATGATACAAAGAAAAATATTTCAAATTTGGAACTCGTGTGCGCGACTGGCCTTGCGAGCTAGTGACGCCGATTTGCGTCTTTATGTTATCTCGTGAATATTTTTCAAAATTATCATTATAATTCTCGTGATTCTTTATGAAATAAATAATTCGGGTCCTTTTCACCTTCACTCCTATAAACGACTAATTTTTTTACATCTGTTTGCGTCCTAAATTGCCCCAAAACATTGGTATCTTTCTTAATCTGAAGTTATCCTCTATCGATCATTGTAACCCGCGATGCAAAATACAGCTATAAAATATTTTACGACAAAAACGTATTGGACATGAGTTTTACTAACTTGGCTCCGAGATGGCACTAAAATAAATAAGAAGTTCGCGGTAAATTATTTACCATCGTCCCAGCATTGGTTGCCAACACAAGTTTATATCAAAGGCTTACCAAGGCAGAATAGGCTGGTAAGACTTGTGTTTTTCCTACTCAGAATCAAGGGCACAATCAATACCGGTAGTTAAAAAACCACCAAACTTGGTTCCGTGCCAAAAACTGCAAAAAATTGCGTTTTTTTATTGTGGGGACTCAAGCTTAATTCGTAAATCATCTGTGAAAATTTCAACCGTTCTTGAGATATACTCTGGTGACAGACGTTCGGGCAGAAAAGTTTCAGTAATAGGATCCGGTTTTTACCCTTTGGGTACGGAACCCCAGAAATACCATTCTGTTACTTATTTTCATAGGTACTCACTACACAGTATGAATGGAGGTCACGGAATCACAAAATTGTATTAAAAAAATTCGTATTTTTTTTTAATTCCATGGAAAGCCATGATTCTGTTTACAAAAAACCTTTACTCGAATGAAGTCCATGTCCAGGTCGCTAGTAAACACATACTCCTAAGTGTAACGATAATCGCATCGCTCATCCGACAAGTTTGAACTTGTAGTTCACATCGCCATAACTTTAATGGCGTCGTCACAGGGACCACCATAAATGAGGTGTTCAGTTTAACAACTAATTTTCAAAGTTGGAACTCGTATTAAACTATCTTGAGATTTTGTACCTGGTACGGTGTACCATCGCGAACCGGGATTGTTGAGCCACTTACCTATGTTTGTAACTTGGTCGTGTAATACTAATCCAATAGCTGACATCTAGTCGGTCACATCGGTCATTGATTACACGTCTAAATTGCGAACAGTGGCAAGTGGCTGAACAATCCCGGTTCGTGACTGTACAACGCGAATGTGAGATGAGTGATTGGCTGAGCTGTCGTTAGTTTTAGAATAATTTCGATGCAACATGATATTTTGCAAGACCATTGCACGATTGGCAGCCTCTGCTAGATTTACGTTCAAAAACAGATGGAAGAGGTATTATAGTGACAGGTTGCTAGCCTGCTGCCTCGCACATCTAAACCTATTTCCTTAGACGCCTCTTTAAACATTCACAGAAGAAACGGAGAAGTATTATTCTATCCCGACACCATACAGGTCAGATTTATAATAGGATATGATATATAAAGGATAGGATGATATACCTCAGTACTTGGCCGGTTTTTAATCCTGGTCAAGAGCTCATTCCCACCATGTCGGGCGTCGGGCCGATTTCGCACTAGTCGGCTGTGAGCCACGACAATGTGAATGCGCAAACGGGACGCGCGGGAGGTACAGGGGGCGAGGCGCGAGCGGGGTCCGTCATCCGATTTGATGTGAACAGCGTGAACAGCGCGTCCGGCACGATTTTTTATCGGCGTGCGGGCTCGCAAAACGCCCGACGTTTCATATCGGATCCGATTGTCGAGCGTGTGAGCTTCATATAAAATGTACTGCAGCTACGTCACCCGATTAAAAATCGGACCGACGCTCGACACGGTGGGTACGGGGCTACGGGCTCTAAGACGGTTAAGCGCACTTCGGACTTAGTTGAACTAGCCCCTCGAACTTTGTTGATACTGTATCCATCAACCGAAGTCCGAACTGCGCGTTAGCTAATCGATCAGCTTGATTAGTCTAAAGTGCACTGACGAAGGTAAATCGGATTAAACCAGATGACATTTTGTACATTTTATTTTAGTGTGTTTAGGTTGCTTATATTTTTTGTTAAGCTTAAAACTAAGCACTGTCTTCTTAATGAGGTAGCGCACTTAAACACTCTCAATCTATTTTTATGAATTAAACTACATAAACGCTTGAAAGGCGAAATGGGACAAGCGATTTTTTTTAAATAGTCAGTTATCAAATTTTGCCTTATCAGCAAAATTTGCTTATTTGTATCATGTATCCAGGTCAAGATCCTAAAAAATGTCGCTTAACGTATTTCACATTTGAACCGTCGAAATTTTTTTCACCCCTATCTATTTAGTTCCGTGTGAAATAGTCATACCTAGTCTCGTAGCGTTCCGATTGCTCTGCTTGCCCCATTTGAGAATACAGGCGGGGTAAATATTCGGGCGTTTGAACCGCTGTCATTATTCTCAACACTTTTTATCAGATTCTTTGAGAAATGTCGTACATAATAGTCTAGTATATCCCATCAAAAACATTCTGTAAAAAATCTACCCAAGTCTCGTTGAAGCTGCTTGTTTATCTCTAAAAAGTAATGAAATCTAGACATAGTTGTGCCAAGTCTAAGGTTCCTTACTGCGATTTCTTTATTATTATAGTTAAAGTTGTGTGCCTTGGCCGTTGAACATTTTTTATACGTTAGTGGGTACAAGTCAATTTTGTTAACATGTAATGTTGCAACTACCTTGTTTGTTACGCGAGATAATAGCCCATACTGGTATGGGTAATTGGTATAAAGTGTTCAACGGCCAAGTCACACAACATTAACTATAATAATAAAGAAATCGCAGTAAGGAACCTTAGACTTGGCACAACTATGTCTAGATTTCATTACTTTTTAGAGATAAACAAGCAGCTTCAACGAGACTTGGGTAGATTTTTTACAGAATGTTTTTGATGGGATTTCACTTCTTTTTGTAAAAACGTGAGCATATTCATTAATTATGTTAGATTTTCTTATTTTACACATTTACTTATTTTTGCAAATTATCTTTCTTTTCTTTTTTCCCGTTTTGACCTCGTACAGTAGGAACAGTTTTTCGTATTGCCCATTCGCGGTCCTTAAATTAAAAGATGTGTCTCTCTACGCTGGATTTTTGCAATTACAGTCGATTTTTTTTATGTACCAGAGCAGCTCAGGGTCTTCATCAGATACTTCAGACCTCAGATTTTTGACATCAAATGAAGCGACCCACTAAGTTGAATATTTTTTGTAAAAGAAGTGTGTCGATCTCTAAAGTAGTTTGGATGGGCTCTAGTGTTTTCACCAGGTACTCCAGATCTTCGATTATCCTAGCTTTTACATTTTTCCCTTTATGTAGTCGTTAATCCCTAACCATGTACCAAATTTCAGCTCTCTGAGTTAACGGGAAGTACCAGTTCTATTTTGATGATCATGAGTGAGTGAGTGAGTGTCGAAAATGCGAAACTTTGCTTTCGCTTAACTTCGGAACTGAATTACCTAAAGACTTGAAATTTTGGATTTTAAGTATTTGGTTATAGCTCACTAGATGACGAAAATTTCAGCGTATTATCCAGTATTATCCAAAGGTTCTCAAATAGGGGCCTGAAAATGCCGCGAAATGGTTCCAGTAAAGGATGGTACGGCAGTGCTTGCTTTGCGCTCGACTTGGTGGGGGCACTGCCGTGCCCCCCGATACCTATCTATAAGGCACAGACACTATAACACACTTATTGTACCAATTTCTTAAGAAATCTGAGAAAAAGTGTTGAGAATAATGACAGCGGTTCAAACGCCCGAATATTTACCCCGTGATGTATGTATTGACATTATGTCACGGATGATCGGTGACAGTGCTCTGACAAGCCTTTCAGTGAGCTCCTCTTTGGTCCAGTAAATGCATTAGCGAGCCAGGTTAATCCAATTAGTATACACTCATGATTGAGAGCCCACAGCACACGGGTCGCAGAAGTTATCAGGAGTATCTCTACACACGAGTAACGCACAGACACGTCTCAGACTTCTCGGAACAGATGGGACTAGTCTGCCTGCGAATGATTCTGCATGCAACCTTTTTGATGAAACTGTGAAATTGTAACAAGTATCTTTGACGGCCGGATAGCCCAGCGGTTAGAGAACCTGACTGTGAAGCTTAAGGTCCCTGGTTCGGTCCCCGGTCGGGGCAGATGTTTGTATGACGAATACGAATGTTTACTCTCGAGTCTTGGATGTTTGTCCATATGTAAGTAAGTTTATCCGTTTTCTAGTACCCATAACACTGGCATTAAGTAAATTGTCTACTTTGGGACTAGGTGATTCAGGTGATTGGTGTGAATTGTCCAGTGATATTTATTTACTTATTTATCTTAAATGCCTTGAAAGTGTTTTCGATCAGCTTACTGTAAATGTACGTACTTACGTAAGAATGAGAATTTATTGTACTGTTTGAAACAATAATGCATTTCTCCAATATCGAAATCTTTCCAAGATACATAAATAATGTTCTATTTTAAGTAACAATGACATTAAAGTTAAGAATGTTTTACTTTTAACAACAAAAACTGTACTGTTAACTTCTGTACCTTTTGTTTTGTGTTGAGAGCTTGGTACTCAAACCAGATTGCTACAAACCGAAGATTACTGAAATAGGGTCACCTCGACATGTTTCTCATTCATCCGAACCGGGATTGTTGAGCCACTTGCCACTGTTCGCCATTTAGACGTGTAATCAATGACCGATGTGACCGACTAGATGTCAGCTATTGGATTAGTATTACACGACCAAGTTACAAACATAGGTAAGTGGCTCAACAATCCCTTTTCGTGATGGTACATCGTCAAAGGCGTACGGCCTACAGTAGAAAGAGACCGAAAGATTTTACCCCTATTTGTTTTTTATTCTCAAATCAATTTTTGGGAGGTAAGGAATAATGGAATAGACAATGATTTCATACTTGTGTCTGACAATATCAAGCTTTTAAACGGCTCTTTTTTTGGCGCCCTTTTATCGTATATTAATCTATGTCGCGTTTCGTGTGCTCTGCTTACTCCATTTGGGCACATAGGCGTGTTTGTATGTATTATGATCAGTCCAAATTTCCGTGGAACCCCAACGCTTCACGGACCCCTGGGGTTCCGTATACTTTGAGCATAGCTGAGTATAACACCCTCCCTTCAATCCGCCATCCGTCCTTCCATTAACAATTTTGATTACTTTCTATTTGTGTTCACGGGCACTGATAGAAATTAAATGAGGATCTTCCCAATCGCCTGAAAGAAAATTAATTTGTGGATAAATGTGACCCTGTAATTAATTATGTAGGCACGGTGGGATTCTTGCGGCGCTTTGTGCCCCCTATCCTGTTTTTACGAACGTAAACTGATGTGTATGCGTTTTATTTGACACTAGCTGTGCCCACGACTTCGTCCGCGTAAATTAGTCTTTTTTTCTCACATTTTACAAAGTTTTTTCGCTCCTGTTGATCGCGGCGTGATGTTATATAGCCAGCCTTCCTCGACAAATGGTCTATCTAACACAAAAAGAAATCAATTCGTACTAGTAGTTTCTGACATTAGCGCCTTCAAATAAACAAACTCTTCAGCTTTATAATATTGATGATATATCGATTCGTCATCTCTGTCCGTATGTTAGTCACTGTTTTTCGAAACTGTAAGAACTGTTGAAACTTTGATGTATTCTCTGAACCGCGTTAAGATTTTTGTTACACGTAAAACAATAAACAAGTTTGGAGGTTCCGCATACTTAAAACTGAAACTTTTTTTTTCCTCAAACCCATACATGTGTGTCTACGGCTACGGATACCTAAAAATTTATCAAGGTTTCTAGTAGAATTAGTTTCTTCTTAATTAAATAGTTTGTGCGATAGACACTTCCAAACTGGTAAAATGTCCTCCTTCTTTAACTTCTAAAATAAGGGGATGATAAAACAAAAAAATATGTTACCCCTTTTCTATCCCATACTTTTGATGCCCTGTATAGTCTACGACGGTATTCCTAGCATATTCAGACACGCACTGTTGTTGCTACGTAAAACAAGCATTATTGATGCAATTTTATTGCGTCATTGGATGCACATTATCGCTTGCATTGCAATCGAACGCATCCTCTGACAGCTCACAGGATGACGCTATGAAAGAAACAGGCACAGACTTTTTTCAAAATAGATTACTCAAGTGTATGTACTTCGCGTGCCAAAAGGGAACCAAAAGGAGAGCAATGCTCTTCCTTTGACGCGATTTTGTTCGCTTTTGTACCATCGTACCAATTGATTCCTGACCCATCATAGAACAAGTGACATTGCATTGCTTGACAAAGGAAATCTTTAATACAGTTATTGTGACAAAGTTCTGCGGTGGGAATCAGTTGGTTCGATAGTACCACTTAGATTAGGTTTAACTGCCTAGAGACAGGACAACTTGAATAAGGCGGCGTCACCTTTGAATCTGTTTCACTCGTACTGTCAATACCCAGCACTAAAGCTCATGTGACGTTACAGTAGGTAGAGAAAATGTGGCACGCTTGGTTTTCATACAAATGCAGGAACTCGCGGTATCTATTTCGATAAGTCTGTGGGAACAGGCAATTGTTTTTTTATCGCGTACGGCTTCTGAAACGGAAAATGCTAAGTTAATTTGGATTTACGTATTTTGCGATACTGAGTGTCGAAATAATTTTGTTATTGCGTAAGGCTGGGTTCACAGCTGTGAAATCGGCCTAAAAATGATATATTGTGTGTTAGGTAGACATAAACGCTTTTAATAAAATTACACGCGTCAAGAGAAATACGAATAGAACTGATATTCGAGCGTAAATAGAAAATTTACGCAGTAGTTTCACTAAGTATATAATTTTTCTTAAAACAGTTAAGTCCAAGTTTGACATATGGAACCAAAAAAGTGTTTTATGTATGTTAATTGTTGTCTTGGTAATTACTTGAAATTATAAATGTAAAAAGTATTGTTTAAACAGTTTGAGATATTGAAGTACCTACCTAACTTTTTTTTCGGTAGATGATTGCAGCACAAAAAATACCTAAAACTCACACAATAAATTTTATCCAAAATGAAAAATAAGTAAATCATTAAACTGTTACGGTACGAGGCGGATCTCATTGATTCGTTCCAGATTAGTCTCAGATCCGACCGTGCCCACGCGCAAGTGTAATTTAAAGCTGACGTGGTCTAATGAAACCTTAAAGTACGTTTTCGATCTAGACCAATTCCCAAAGTGGTCCAATTGGACCCCCAGGGGTCCAGGAGACTCGAGGGGTCTACGTTGGGCGTGACCAAAATGGGGGTCCACATACAAAAGCGTCCATGAAAATTAATTTGGTTTCGATAGCGAAGAATTAAATATTGGCCCGACTTCCATATAGACCTAATGCAGACCTAGTGCTTACTCAATCAATGTTGACGACACGACAGCGATACGCAGTCGAACAGTCGACGTCACGTCGCTCGACCGCAGAAAAATTGTTGACAGCGGAACGTTGGTATTTTAGTTTAGAGATTATCATGATTTCTGGTTTAGAATAATACTACATTTCTTCCGTGGATGTCGTAAAATGCGACATTGGGTTTTGATATGCTTTAGGCGACCAAATAGTATCCTATCAATATTGGTACTGTGAAACGTGAAAGAGTCGTGGTTTTTATTATGTATCTAGGAATACAGGCGTGATACATGTATGTAGGAGTTAGAGATTTCTGATGTCAAGTCTTGTCAAAAATCTGACGTCACTCGAAACTTTTAAGCGCTTTATCTTCGTAATTTTTTTCTTAATTAAAAGAAAAAAAACACATGAACAATATATTTTTAAATCTTACTGAAAGACCGGTGTTATTTAAGTCTTGTCTCTTGCCTGGCAACCTTGAGCCTTTCGAATCCTCGGTAACGCCTAAAGAATCTAGATAACATTTATTTTTTATTTTAATGTGCGAAAAGCATTTACTGCATGCATTGTTGGACAAAACAAAAGGCTGTAGAAGGCTGACAGATTGCCGGAGTCATTATTTTACATGTCTCTTGTGAAGGGGATAATACCTAGTCTGGAATAGGCTAGTAGGTATTTTAGTCAATTTGCGAGTAATTTTGCTAATGATTTTTTTGCAGTTTTTGTTCCGAAACACTCCAAACGCTAGTCCGACTCGCACTTGATCGATTTTTTGAAATTACATTGGTTATTATAGGTAAGAAAAAGGTGCATGATATCAAAATAAGCACTTTTTCAGTATGTATTTCTTTTAGAAAACATTTTTTGTTACTTTTTGGAGTTTGGTTCAAATTAATCGTATTCTATAAAAATAAGTCGTGTTTTCCTTCCTGACGATATAACTCGAGAACGCAAAAACCGATTTGGCCAATTCTTTTTTTAAAATGTTCGTTAAAGTTCAGGGAAGGTTAATAAGATGAGAAAGTGTGGAAAAAATTAGTGTAACATACTAAAAAACTAAAAAATCGTTCTACCATACAACTTTTTCAACTCCAAAAAACAGTAAGCGCCGCAATATTTCATACATCTTACGCGTTTTTGTTAAAATCTTCTCTGTTTTAGCTCTAGAAAGGCGGAAGCGCCGCTGATTTTCATACGTCTCCCGCTTTTTTGCGAGCAAAATAGGTACTTTATATTATTCTCCCACTAATGTCGTTAAGGCGAAAGTTACTTACATTTCGTTAATAAATTAACCCTTATTCCCTAAGATACGCGGCTGTCAAAATATATACTGAACTGACAAATTTTGACATTATTTACGGCATATTATCACTAGCCAGCTAGCCACTTAGCCACATAAAACCTATTTGGATGTTTAGTTGTGTTGATATATTGTTGGTTTATGAATAACTAGCTGTGCCCGCGACTCCGTCCGCGTGGATGAGTGATTATTCCACCCCGTTTTTTCCACATTTTCCAATATTTCTTCGCTCCTATTAGTCGCTGGGTGATGTTAAATAGCCTAAAGCCTTCCTCAATAAATGGTCTATCCAACACACAAATAATTTTTCAATTCGAACCGATAGTTCCTGAGATTAGCGCGTTCAAACAAACAAACAAACAAACAAACAAACAAACAAACAAACTCTTCAGCTTTGATTCGTCAAAGAAGATTAATTGTCTTTTTACTATTTACTAAAACGCCCTCGAATAGCGCGCAAAATTAAAATACAAATTACATACATATCCTCACGCCTGTATTCCCGAGAGGGGTAGGCAGAGCACATGAATTAAAAAATCCAGTGCCACGTTTAGCCATTTCAGAGCAACCAGATGATCAAATGTGATACTGCAGTGACAGGTTGCTAGCCCATCGCCCACAATACACTAACCCTTTCCCAGAGTCGACTCTTATGGCACCCACTGGAAGAAAGGGGGAGGTGCTATTCTAACCCGGCACTACACGGGATATAAATTAAAATCCATACTATAATATTAAATTAAATAATGGGAAAGTGTGTTTGTTTGTTTGTTTATCAGTCTTTCACGGCTTAACGAAGCGACGTAGTGACGTGATTTTTGGGTGGAGATAGTTGAAGGGATGGAGAGTGACATAGGCTACTTTTTGTCTCTTCAAAACTCCCCGTTTCACAAAGTGAGAGGTGGAAGTTTTGTGGAGAATACCGCAATTTTCTATGTAGAAAGCTATAAATTGGTATATGGGCTATCTCTTCTGTGCTACCCCAAAATTAACGCGAGCGGAGCCGCGGGAAAAAGCTAGTCGTATTCTAAAAAATCATTCTTTCAATTTGGTTTAAATGTCAAAATTCAAATATGGGTATGGGCTTCATTGCGATGACGTTACGTGAAACACCACAATTTTCAATTTCAAAGCGATTTTGGTTTCAACTGTCAAATTGATATCGATGTTGATTTTTAGTGCGTTAGACTGCCCTGCAGTTTTGTCTGGTTCCTTGTGACTTACCGCGCTCTATTTCACGAGCAATGAATCTATTCGATAGTCTCGTGCATTATCTGGCACTAATTAAACCCTACAGACTACAAGGCTATTGTCTAAGGCTTTTCTCACTTGAATCTACTCAAAAGTGACGGAACTCTTTAATAATTAGATAATTACGATTAAAACCAGTTAGTAACTGTACCTCGCACACGACGGAACGAAACTCAGTTTTACATGGTTGCCAATTTAGCAACTTTGTCACCAGAAATTACGACTTTTGCTAAAAAAAACTATTAAAATTACGAAAAAAATGTCCATAAAAATATTTAATCTAATTTTAGATATTGTACGATATTGCCGATACGTATTTTAATTATAATCATTACTGAAGTCTAGATTATACATTAAACTACCGTGAGACTTCATCTCGACACGAAGCACGAGCAGTCGCGAGAAGAGAGCGGAGGCGCGCAGTTCGCGCTTGGCTGCAGCAGTCGCCGCGGCTCCTAGATGAAGGGCTACGAATTAGTCCGAATCATGTCGAGCTAAACTCGATTTAATAAACGTGAGTTATCCGAAAAATTTTCAACATGTCTGAAGTCTAGAGCAAAAGTCGTCACTTCCATCGACAGTCGCTCAATTGGCCACACATTACCTTTACCTTATACCTGACGGGTCGAAACCAATCGCTTCAAAATCGAAACAAATGCTCGCGTAACATCTACTCGAAACTCGGATCGCGTAAGTAGGTAGTGACAGTTGGGGATAGGTTTGTTACAAGATTACTTAAGCATGCATGAACTCTTCCTAGTCGCCTCTTACGACATCCACGGCAGAAATGCAGAGGAAGCCATAACGACACATACGTCAGTTCTCACGTTAGAGTGCCATCTAGATTGTTGTCAAACATGCCTCCAGTATTCCATACAAACGTATACCGGCCGACTGTTGTGCTTTGATGGGTTTTGTTTACAAATAAAACGTTTAAAAACGTTGCTTCAAAAAGACTAAAGAGCGACTACTTTTTTTAAAACATTTTGTGACTTACTACTACTAGTCTACTACTTACTACTCAAAAAAAAAATATGCAAACTGATAGTAAAGAGTTGCTTGAGCGTCACCGACTAGTTACCACCTAGGTAGTTCTAGACCAGTGATTCCCAAAGTGGTCCAGGTGGACCCCCAGGGGTCCATGGGAGACTCGATTGGGGTCCACGTAAAATAAGTGTATTAAGGAATTTGGTGCAAATGTAGCAGCAGAGGGTCCACCGAACTCCATAAAACTTTGGAAGGGTCTATAAGTAAAAAAAGGTTGGGGACCTCTGTTCTAGACTGATCACTTGAGACGCGGCGTGCAGGCGAGTTGTGTGTGAGTTATTTCAGTTGCATCTACGATCCTTGATGATGGTTCGATTCAATTATCAATTAGAATTAAATCGTGGCAATGAACATAACAATTTTTCCAGGAACTTACCTTAGGGCCCTGCGCAGACGACATACTATCCGCGGCGGACTTTTTAGTCTATGAAAATAGAACCTATGAAATTATATGCAGTAACTCACACGACGCGCCATAAGGCCGGCGCAAAATGCATACAATCCACGCAGACTTTTTGTGCGCCGCAGACTCGATCGCACAAGTCTGTCGTCTGCGCTGGGCCTTTCTCTTAAATTCTTGCCATGTTTACTGCCGACCACTTTGACTTTTCGTGATTACTTGACGAATCCACACAAATTGTTTATACTATTTGATAAGGCTTATCGCCACCAACGTGGTCGTCACACAGTGGACGATTTCTCTTCAACTACTAAACGGCATAATTCCAATTCAAGTGATCGAATTCGAGACTCACTTTTTTCCGCATAGAGTCTAACATAGTTTATAAACGAGAAGCAATAAGACTCCTGAAGCTGAAGAACTCTTGCGCTGTTCTTTGCCTTGATTAAGTATCTTGTATCGAATCGATTATAACATCGTGATTCTTATAAATATGCGTGGTGATAAGGACTTTTTCTATACCTTCAACTGTTACCTAACAGCGTAGTTACTCTGAGTATTTAATTGGGTTTTAATACGATGAACGATCGAGTCTTAATTAATTTCTAGTAGATATGAAACCGCTAGCTGCCTATAAAGTTTTCTCGTTGCTTGTTATCAATCCGAGTACTGGTTGGAATGGAACTGTTTGAACAAAGTAAATTCAATGGCATAATAGACATGTACTGGGTTAAAAATATATGATTCTAATTAGTCCGTTAGTTAGATTATGGAAAATATGAGACGTGTTTTTTGGTTTGAGAAAAAAATTAACATCGATAAAAGAGCATAAAATTTTCAGTGGGGAGTTGTGACGTCACGCCGTATTAAAAATTGTAACACTTAGTGATGTCACTCGAAACTTCAGATCGCTTTATCCTCGTCGTTTCTCATTTGTCAAATAAAAGAAAAAATACGTTTAAATTATTTTTTGCTAATCTATGTAATGGACTAAATAGATTTTTTAGTTTATATTTTTATTAGTGTTGGTATTCTAGTCAGCTGAGGCCTCACTTAAGACTAAGACTCTAGACTCATTTCATAGAAACTAGTTTTCAAAGTGTCTATAACTCAAGTCTTTTAGATACTCTGGTGGCCTATAAAGGACTCTACATCCCATAAGTAGACTGCAAGTGTTTTGCTTACACTTAATGCTATTCAAACATCTATGTTACGAGTGTGATTGTTATAGCTTAACATAATATTTTCTTGATATGAATATGTGTCGTTTAAAAACGAATACAGGAAAAACAATGACTTCAGTGTTTTCTAAAGATGAGACTGAAGAACTAAGACTCGATACACGACTCAGCAGATAAGAGTCTTTTAACTTCGAAGTCCCGATGAGTCTTAAACTTGAGTCTACACTATGGCCACATTTGAAAGCTGACTTTCATCGTAGTTATGTAATGCTCGTTACTTATGAACTTGTTTCATAATGATGCATATCTGAGTGCGATAACGTTGTGATAACCTAACCCGCTTTCGTTTATATTTTCCCAGCGGACTTTTTAATTGTTATCATGCCGAAAACATTATTCAAGTGATATTTAGTTCATAATTACATAATTTTAAGTACAAAACGGAGAAAATGGCGACAGTACCGAATTCAAAAACAATCGCGCATCGGCAACAAGCTCGCACTGCCAACCGTTCCAAATTTGAAATTGTTTTCTTCTTTCAACCGTCATAATGTTTTGATGTTCGATATTTGAATTATAAGCATATAAATGCTACCTCAGAAACAGTTTTTTTTACCGCCGACTGTTTATGCGTCTGAACTATACGTTAGTTAGTAAGGAAATATTTGGTTTTGTAATTTATTTTTTTAAGTGCATGAGTGCATTGCGATTTTATTTATCGGCATATTGAGACTATTAAGTGCGTTATTTGTTAGAGTGTAAATTACATAATATCGAATTCTTTCAAGGTAAGTCGGTAGAGGGCGCCTTCGGAGAATGTATATCGACCTGCAATGTTCTGAAATGACGGCCAAGCTTGTATGAAGAATAAAAAAAGTGAATGAAGCGAGAGAAGTATGCCAGAATAGAAGCGAATGACGCTTTTACATATCTGCCTGCCCCGAAGGGAATAGTATGATTTTTATATATCGGCCCATCTCCAATGCAATTTGCCAAGTCTATCATCGACCACTTTCTAATCACATTTCATAACTATATCGAACTCCCACTGCGGCTGTGTTACCCTTCATAAAATAGTACAGGCGAGTTAGTGTTGCCATACTGACGTGAGACAATAGCCGTAGTGTTATGTATTGCCAATAAAATAGCCCTCGAATGTGGTCGCGTTGTTTCAAATACTGAGACAATGTTGCCAGCGGCCGCTTGTAGCCAATTGGTCCATAAATTGAGGTACGTAGAGGCTCTTGTGTTGACCAGTATTAGTGATGGGCGATTTTTTTTTTGTAATTTTAAAATCTGATCACGATTACATTTAAACTGACAGCTTATAAAATGACTTCGATTTCTCATGTCTGTTCTTCTAATCGCTTACATAACATTATCTATGTTCATATGATAATTTCGGAAAAATATAAGGATAATTAAGAACAGCTACAATTTTATTTCAGAAACAATTGCGCATCGGCGTCACAGACTCGCGCCGCCCGCGTGTTCGAAATTTGAAATAATTTGTTGTTTTTTTTTAATAGCCGTTTCTCTTTTAAAATATTCCAATTTAAGCATTATATCACTTCTTATCGTAGGCTAGTTGCTATGTACTTATCATATAATAGGCACAATATGATATGGACGTTGATAGGCGACTAAGGAAATAGGTTTAGGGATCGTATGTATGTATGTATGTAAGTTTTTAAGACCTTGCGTAGCGTATGCCGCAATGAGACTGTTTGAGGCCAATCTAGTGTGTTGCTTTTCCGTACAATGGTGGACTCAGTAATTTTGCAGAGAAGCCAAAATTCCGCCTCCGGTATCCCCGCTCGCCAATCTGACTGTAGAGACAACTCGAACAGTAGGTTTGCTTTGAACGTATAAGGCTCTGCGCAGTTGACAGATTATCCGCGACGGACTTTTTACTCCGTGAAAATAGAAACTATGGAATTATATGCAGTAACGCACACGACGCGCAAAAAGTCCGGCGCACAATGCATACAATCCACTCAGACTTTTTGTGCGCCGCACAGTCGTCGTTGAACCGAGTCGCTGTGACAAATCTAAATATATAAAAGGAGAAACTGACTGACTGACTGACAGATCGACGCACAGCCTAAACGGCTAAACGTAGGCACTTGA
>BHDV01016455.1:106845-120893 GCA_005406045.1 Adoxophyes honmai | reverse complement strand
CCATTCCCACTGAAACGGGAATTAGCAGGAAAATCCCGTTGTATGGAAAATCTAAACCGCTTAAGTTAGACGCTTGAAATTTGGCACGCAGGTAAAATGGAAATAGTCGAAGGGATGAGGAGTGAGTGACATAGGCTACTTTTTGTCTTTTTATAACCCATCACTTCTCTAAAATGAGGGTTGTAAAGTATTTATGGAGCATTCCGCAGTTTATCAATGTTTTCTATATAGCTTATGCCTAGAATCTTTTTATCCTATTCCCAAATTGAAAGACATATACAATATACATATCGTATTCAAATAATTCTTAGATCTCTGCTGTGTCATTCCGAATTTAATGCGAGCGAAGCCGCGGGCAAAAGCTAGTACTTTATATACTACATAATGTCGCCAAGTAGGTAGTTGAAATTTTCACAGATTATGTATTTCTATTACCGCTATAAAACAAACAGTAAAAATAAAATAAAATTTGTGTGTTTACGGAGGGCTCGTGATACAAACGTGATTTTCACAATCTTACACACACACGTATTGTATCTATCTATCTATCTATTTAGGGGAATTTCGGAAACAGGGATAAAAAATTACAATACACAATTTTTCTCCTATTATTAAGATTTTTGGATCTACTCGGAATCAATACCACCATCATTTAAAAACGCGTCTTAAACCCAGTTTTATTCCTTTTCGCATACAATATTTGACGGTAAAAAACCAACTTGTTTGTGTATGAAAAACTAAAGACAGGTATTAAATTCGATAGCGATTTTGATTCCGAGTAAAAGTTACCATGTGTCTGAAGTTTCGCATTGGACCTGCTGTGGCTATCCTTATCCCACTATCAAAAAGCATACATGAGCATTGCACTGCACAGCGAAAGCCGATTGCCTGCAAAGCGATTTGAATGGCCCTTGTTGATGAGACTCATACATGTATGCTTCTTGGTAGATGGCGGGACGGGGCGATGGCCGGATGACAGGTAGGTAATATAGCAAGTAAATTTTATATGGCTATTCACTATCCTTCCAATCTTATCTCACAAGTTAACGCTAAGTTAGGCCAGGCTTATGACTATTAAAATTTATATTTTTGGTCAGAATTCGATTTCAGAATCTATAAATAACTTTTTGGATGTTTATAAAATAAAACTCACTTTCAAACATACTGTACGACTCATTCATAGTGAACTAATGCGGATCTCCTCACGTTTTTTAAATCGAGAGCTCGACATGTTTCGTTCCCATTCGTGACACATCATCTGGAGCTACGCGCCACGGCAGCGGATAGACACGCACTGACCCGAAACATGTCGAGCTAATCTCAATTCAGAAAACGTGAGAAGATCCGTTTTGGTTCACCATAACTTTTTGGATCTTTGAAAGTGCAAAATCGCGAATAGGAAAAACAAAAGCTTAAGTGTTGAATAATCTTATCGGTTGAATCTAAAATAAGATTAATTACAGTTTCAATATCTGTCTCAGATTTTATACACGGTTGTGCATATCCCTCTCTGGGGTCTCGGAAAAGGTTGGTCGTCTTATAAGGGAAACAGGGCAATAGAGACACCCGATTGCCGTCAATTGGCTCATAGGGGCCCAGGGTCCCCAAATTGAAGGCGTGATACTTTTTGTTTTGCTCTAAAAATGTTGCCAAAATCCACACGATGCTGGGCTGAATAATTAAGGAGCCGAATCACTCCTTGTGATTTGGGTGGGAGTGATTCGGGAGTGATTGTTGTTCGTTGGTCGCCATTTTGAGTTGGATGAGGTGATAATGATTATGCATGGAGTTTTAGGGTTCCATATCCAAAGGGTGAAAAAGATATTACTATTACTGAGACTTCGCTGTACGTCCGTCCATCACCAGGCAGTATCTCAGTGATAGTTAGACAGTTGAAATTTTTACAGTTGATGTATTTCTGTTGCCGTTGTTATAACAACAAATAACAGTTGAAGTACTCTCACTCGACCCGTTTTTTAGCTTTATACTTTATTTTTCATGCACAGAATCATGAACGCTTCCGATACAAATGAGAACGAAAATATCGTTTCATTCTGTGACCGCCATAATGTGTAGAAAGAAACGGAATAGAATGTTTTGGGACAATATTTATTGATTTTGAGTAGATAAAGCTTCATTTTCAAAAATGAGGAAAAAAATCTGTACATCACGTCTCTATTCCCAAATAGGGTAGGCACAGCCCAAAAAAACAGTACACAGAAGAACCATCTCAATTAAACCACAGGCGCAACCACACAGCACGTATCAAGAAGAATCTCAAATCAAACCAATAACATATTTCAACCCCCGATACCACTAGCCAATAAAATAAGATTGTCGGTCTGAGCGGACCCAGGTGATACATCGCGGCCCAAGTTTATCGCTTGCGCGAGGTTACCAGCCCTTTAATATTTAATATTGAAAAAAATACACCCATCGCTGCTATCCGGAACGACGCTTGTTTATGGCAACGGATACACTCGCCAGATTGAATCGAATGCGGGACTAAATGCGCACTTCAGCGGTATTCTTTACCTGTGGGATAACATAGGTTCCTGTAGGATAAATGTACGTAAATACGTCCCATTGCTGGGCATAGGCCTCTCAGTAAGAGAGGGGTTGAGCTATAGAGCAAATGCGAGACCGGTGCTGATTGCAAACTTCACAATCATCGAATTATTTCGGTGCTGTGTGTAGATTCACGATTTCCTTCACTCAATATCTCGTGGTAAATATCAATTAGATTACAAACAGGAATTCCGAAAAATTCAGAGGTGCGAAGGATTCGAACCCACGATGGCGTCTAATCTTGACGCGTTAAGCTCGTCGACTAGTTTAGATGATACCATGTAATCGCTACTCGCTCCATTTCGCGCTCAAAATAAAAAAAAAAAAACGAAATATTCGTACAAGTAGGCCGTAAGGGGCTTTGCACATCTTTTGTTTGAGTCTACGAGTACCAAGAGTTCATAAAGACGAAGAATGCCAAAAAGCGCTCGAAAAACTGAAAAAAATGTCCTTTGGACGCATCGGTGTTTAAGCAATTGGCAACAGATTTCATGCGGCTTTTTCGACGGTTAATCGATAATCCTGTCTCGATCTCAAAGAGGGATGAAAATATCTTGGAGAAATTATTAGCGACGTTCCTCCATTGGAACTAGAAGTTAGCCATATTAATGCAAGTGAGTGATTTCCGATACTGTGTCCCCCGCCTCGGACGACGCTTCCATTGTTAGAGCTGTCCATAAGGAGATATCTAGCACATGGTCACACCGAGACGTGTCATCGGACTATCGGAATAATATCCTTAGACGAACTAAAGTCACCCACCGGATTAGCTAGTTTTAGTGGCAATGGGTAGATGGCCGATGGACCAGCAAGCGCGTAGGACGTCCTACAAGATGGACAGACCTTATAAAGGACGCTGGAAGACGCTGGATACAGGTCACTACCAACCGGTATATGGAAGTCCAAAGGGGAAGCCTATGTTCAGCAGTAAGCGTAGCTGAGATGACAAATAAAACGCATTAGTATACAAGTTCACCCTGCAAGGTGAATTTCATAGAGAACTCTGTAAGAAAGGCTGGGACTTTTTATTCTGAAAAAAGCGTTTTCGTAAGATGACTGAGTTTAATTCTACGTAGACAGAGATGCAGCTAGTTGTCACTTGTCAGATTCTATACCTAATGTATACTGTTCGAGATAGGCATCAAATTATACACATTTTCGTACAGTATCTTCCACCAAAACTTGGCTTAGTGATGATTTTGTTTACGTAACATGTAGTAAAGTACCTACTACAATTGGCAGTGATGGTTCTGTCAAGAATTATACCAAAATCGGCTCGGCATTCAATATTCCGCAGTATACGGCCGACTTAAAAATGTACACACGGAACGATTCCCCTTAACCGACTGTGGAGAAACGGGTAATAGAAGGCTTGCGATCGCGCCGAGAACTCGCGGCCAACACTCGTAAAGCGCTGGTAATATCAACTGCTACAAAGATATAGAGAGAGAGAAGATTCTAAGATTCTCCACTCACACAGAAACTCCCGAACGTGGTGCATATACATACATACATACAATCACGCCTGTGTTCCCAAATGGGGTAGGCAGAGCAAACGAAACGTGACAGACAAAACCACGATGATTATCACGCTTTGCAGCCACTTCTAGCATTGTTTTAGGTTTGCGAAGATGGAAGAGGTAGCATAGTGACAGGTTGCTAGCCTGTCGCCTAAAGCATACCTATGCCTATTTCCTTAGTTGCCTCTTACGACATCCACGGAAGAAATGGAGAGGTGTTATTCTATCCCGACGCCACACGGAACATATACATATAGCATGGCGTATATAGCTGTCTCCTTCTACAGTGACCTGTTTGCCGTTTCTCGAGGTCTCGGAACTGCGGTGGACAAGTGATATCCCAAAGTAGGCAAAGCACATGAAATGGTAGCTACTTTTAGAAAAATTCTAGGTTAAACATTGGTGACAGAGGTTGCTAGCCTCTCGCCTAAAGCGTACTAACCTATTTCCTTAGTCGCTTACGACAACCGTGGAAAAATGAATCCGTGACGGCTACATAACATTAATATAGGTACCTTTTTAACCTTAAACCTAAAAATTAAGCTAAAAGATGTTGCGAAACGTGGAGCAGTCATGGTTCAGTCCTAAAGAGTCTGTATGCCCTGCCTACCCTAGAATGCAGGCTTGATCTATGTAAAAACTTCACATGCTTAAATCGTGTGATAATTACCTACCTCAAAAAGTGATTAAATGCAATATTGTTGCACTTTTTGATAACGAAACGAAGTGCAAGGTTTCGACCTTTTGACTGGTCGCTATCCAAGTTATCTTGTAACTGTGAGAGAATGGACACAACAGATAAAGAAAGCAATCAACAATTGACGAGATCGTCTCGTTCAAGTATTTTTAGGTATGTACTTTCGCGGTAATAATCAGCTACTATTCAAATAACAAAAGCAAAACGTAGTAGTACTCGTAAACGTAGTAATTAGGTACAGGATTTGTACAAATTTATCTAAGGGTGCTTAAAAAAGAAACAGGTTACCGGTACAGACAAATCTGTGCGGATCGGTACCGACCGGTGCTGGTGTAGTACCTTGTTCTTTATGCAAGTTGACCTGTTCTTTAGTTACCATAATGTGGACATCTAAAACTACTACCCACATGACGTCTCACAGAATAATCAGGATATTTCAAACTCAGAATTAAACGGTCCTTCCAGCATCCTAAATCTCCAAGACGTAGCTTGCCAGTAACGGCGCGGTCGCCCTTCACATCTGAATTATTAAAGCCCGCCTTCCTTGAAGTTGCATCGACAGAATTAAAACTTACACAGTACTTCCATATTTCACTTAGTTTTGTTTCTCCGAAGTGACCACAGAGAAGATATGAATACTTTAGTGGTTCACGGTAGGTTTGGTAGGTGTCACTAAGCTTTTAGTCTGCGTTATTTTTAGTTTGTTTCTTCTTCGATTGAACGTGAAATAAAGCAAATGTACTTTATTTTTACACATTGGTACACATAATGCACATCGTAAAGTGTGTTGGGTTTAGAATATTAACTGTCTACGTTTTTTGGATAACGTGATTTAGCTAAAAACAGAGATGAGTGGCAAAAGGGGAGGCTCTTGCCTAGCCGTGGGACACTTTAAGCTAAATAAACTTCTTCCCCACAACACAACGATACATCCACATCTCGTAAGACGGGAGTGCAAATATGTTGAAGTATGCTTTAGGCGCCAGGCTAGCAACCTTTCATCTATGCTTAACGTATTTTTTTACTGCGTACTCACCTAACTAGAATGCATGTTGTAGGAAGTTTGAAATTTAGTTTCAAACCATAATTATTTCGTAACAACTTCTAGTATATTCTTTAGTTGAAGTTAAGGTACAAGTGACAGGTTGCTAACCTGTCGCCTAATACCCTTAGTCCTTACATTCACGGAAGTGAAGAGGCTTTTCAAAGTTAATCTGAATTTAATTGCTCTGATTATTTAACATTTAGTATGCACTCTAGGAAGAAGAAAACGAGCTTGTATCTAAACCAAGACCACAAGTCAATACCACGCAAGTTCTAATAATGTTACCACCAGTTTAGCCAGAACCACCCGGCCGGACCATATGCTTAAATAGAAAATTCGCGAAGCACCGTTTCGAATGCTCAACGCGTTTTGATATTTTACGCTCCGATATGTAATGCATGAAAGTTCGTGCCCAGACATAACACTTTATGTGATATATGTGGGTATTCCGTCATATTCATGAATATCGATATTTAAAACGTACATTATTAGGCTGAAACCCCCGCTCTACCAGTTGTGTGGGTGTGAAGCCTTTACCTCTGCTGTTTATTACAATATTTTTGCCGCGTCGGATTTAGAATAATATCTCGCCGTATCTTCTGTAGATGACGTAATTTTTATTTGGTAATTTACGTAAGAGGCGACTTGGGAAGGTTAAGGTATTTTAGGAGGCATGCTAGCAACCTGTCACTATTGTACCATCGCGAACAGGGATTGTTGAGCCACTTACCTATGTTTGCAACTTGGTCGTGTAATACTAATCCAATAGCTGACATCTAGTCTGTCACATCTGTCATTGATTACACGTCTAAATTGCGAACAGTGGCAAGTGGCTCAACAATCCCGGTTCGTGACTGTACCTCTTAAATCTTAACTTATAACCTACAAAAATACTGTAGTGGAAACTTAAATTAGTCATGGTACTCATGGTTTTTGTCTATGTAGCGATAGGTGCGTTCGAAACGTCACTTTTGACGATTCTTAGTTTGTGGCAACACTTGAGTGACAGTTATGTTTGTACAGATGTAGTGAGAAACTATTTTCCTTCGGGAAAACTCGGATCTTTATCGGAATACGATGACATCCGAACTGTCAATGAATGATCGTATTAAATCAGTGACATTCTCATATCCATGAATATGGAACTTTATTGTTTAGTGTCAAATGTCAAAATGAATAATGTGACTGTATAATATAGAGATGTTACAACCACTTCCTGTAACTTTGAAAATATCAACTCAGTTTTATTGTCACTAGTAAATCAAACATTATCTCCACTTTAAAACATTAATTAAAAGGACAACCGTTTTCGAGGTTTTAGCATGGCTATACAACGTTTTTATAAGTAATTTGAAAATAATGATACTATAGCGAATATTTGGATTGCGTATTATCCACTCTACATATATATTGGTCTGCTGAAGCGACTTAACCCTACGGCTTTAAGATGGGTACTGAAGCTATTTGAGAGAGTACGATAAATACGAACTTTTCCGAAAAATTACGAAGGAAAATAGTTTCTCACTACATCTGTAACTGATTTTTACTCCGTGGTCTTACTCTTGGCGTCTGAGAAAAAGACAGACGTTTTATGTCCGTGATAAATACCTGAAATGTTACGTACGCGGCTGGTTCCATGTTTCGTTCGTTATTTAAAGGGCTAACCTAACATTTTTACATGATATACTTATACGTACACACATGCCGTGTGGTGTCGGGATTAGAATAACTCTCCATTTCTTCCGTGGATATCGTAAGGTGGCGATTAAGGAAATAAGTAGTATATTTTGGCGACAGACTATTAACTTGTCACTATTATACCCGTCAACTTCATCATCAGCCTATATACGTCCCACTGCAGGGCACAGGCCTCCTCTCAGTATGAGAGGGCTTGGGCTATAGTTCCCACGCGGGCCCAGTGCTGATTGGGAACTTCACACACAATGTTGAATTATTTCGTCGCTGTGTGTAGGTTTCCTCACGATGTTTTCCTTCACCGAATAGCTCGTGATAAATATCAAATTTGATATCGCACATAAATTCCGAAAAATTCAGAGGTGCGAGCCCGGGGTTTGAACCTACGACCCTCTGCTTGAGAGGCCACAGGTCGAACCGCTGGGCTACCACAGCTACCCGTCATACCCGTCAACTTAAAAACTCAAAATGTGCTAGAAGTGGCTAAACGTGAAGTACCTGGTTTTGTCTATGTAGCGTTTTGTGTGTTCTGCCTACCCCATTTGAGAATACAGGTGTGTTGTATGTATGTAATGGGGTATACCAGTGACAGGTTGCAAGTTGCAAGCCTGTCGCGTAAAACATTAATAATGACAGGCTAACCGTAAGCAGGTCACGGAAAAAACGGAGATTTCTTCCTAACCCGACAAATCCGACATCCACAGACGAAACGGCGAGCTGAACTTCAACCCGCACATAAATAATAGTAAAAAATATATAGTGTTTGAATTATGTACACCGCCCGCGGTCACATGTGGGCGCTGAATAATGAAAGCGGGACCGCGGCCCGTTGTTTTATGGCTGCGATTGGCTCCTGAGCTCGGCACCCACGTCCCAGCGGCCCTCTATGTTGGACAGCCCTGCGGATTCGACAGGGTCTAGGAAACGTATTGACGAGTTGGGACGAGATTGAACAGTCTTCAGACAACGTTTAGTCTAATCTGTACGTCTAGTGTGTTCAAATCAAATCGATCTATCAATGCAGTCGTTAACGAATTCGTTTGCGAGGTACCGCAAAATTGTAAACTGAGACAGCGCCGCCAGCGGAACGTTTGCACAACTGCCGCGGTCGACGTCTCCATACGTCGCGATATTCTAATTGTAATTGTTTTTTTTTTTACTAACCATAGAGATAACTACTAACAAATACTATGGATTCAAAGTCCAAAATAAATTATTTGAATTTGATAACTCGCAAACGAATTCGTTAACGACTGCATGATCGATTTGGACACTCTAGACGCTCTGATCTTGCGAGTCGATTCCGCGTCGATGCGGGGTTTACGCGACCGCACAAAGTAGTCGACCGCATGAGCAGTTCACAGACTAGGCGAAAAGTCGGCGGACAGTTTAGCTAGTGTGAAGACGACATTCGTTGACGAATGTAGTTGTTAACACGGCGACCGCACCAGTGTCACGACATTTTTGCGATACTGGCTGGTTTTCATAGACGGCTTGAAAAGCGCTGCGAGCGTATTTAAAAGAATAAGAATAAGTAATTGTGGAAAACTGTGTAGGTGTGTTGAAACACGTCGAGCTGATCTATAGGTCTCTGAAAGCGAATTAGTATTATTTCACTGCTATTTCAAGGTTTAGGTACGCTTAGGTGGAAAGCAGGTGTCGGTAGAAAAAGACAACCACATTTCACGCCAAACAGTCGGGAGTGTATTCTGTACGTAATGCCTTTTCTATGGCTGTACTTAGTCTACAGCATCTCTCCAAGTGATCGACGCGCCTCTCAAGTCTTTCTCATTTATTTACCACACACTCAAATACACTAGGAGACACACTTCAATCCGTAGAAATAGCCGCATTTTTCAAATGCGTGCCTTTAAAAAATACATACTCGCACAAACTTATGGAAGCAACTGCGAAAACGCGCCCCCTCTTTTATCTCAAGGCTTCCTCATTTTTCCAACGGCAAAACGCTTTGCTGAAACGTAAACGCCCTTCTTAGCGCGATCCGGTTCGCAAGACGCGTTTACAAAGCGCACTGCACGTTAATAATTAAGGGCACTTTTCCACGCGCTTGAGTTTGGAATCGCTCCCGCCGCAGCAAGGCTAGCTGGCTTCGTGAACGCAAAGGCTTACCTACCACTACTACGCATTGCGTTCAGACATTCAAATTTCGAATATTTTAAAAAATAATTCGATTTTGGAACATGAGCTTTGCGTGGCTGGCGGTGCGAGCCTGTGACGGCTGTAACGTCGATGCGGAATTGTTTGTGGAATTCCATATTGCCGCCATTTTAGATATTCTTTGAATGTCGTGTAAACTGTGGATAACTTTCATAAGTGCGATTTATACATCATTAAAATTTTATTGATTCTTTAACGCACGCTTTCTTTTAAAGAACGAATAAATGAGTTCCGAATTTGTATTCGATTCAACCGATGTTCTATGATAACTTAAAAGCTACAAAATATTAGTCGCTCGCTTTTAAATTTGGAAGATAATTTACCATTGGATTCGTACTACAGTTTAAAATTTACTTCAACTGCAAATCCATAGTAATGTTTCAGGTTGCCGTTTTATTTTTGTCTCTGGCCAGTAGGTAGGTACGATTGTTTTCATCTTGAGTCAATTTTGTTGGCTAGTCTAGTCTGTCGCTAAAAAGTGTTTTAGGTTTCGTAATTATTAATTACTAGCTTCTGCCCGCGGCTTCGCACGTTAAAAAGCTGTTTCTCCTTTCATTTTATAATGTATGCTGAGCTTTATAACCTGGGTTCAGACTGAGGCCGAAACATGCATCAAGTAAACATAGTGTGCTCAAGCGGTTTTAACATAATATTATATGGTACAAGCGGCATGACCACCAGAAGGCAGGTGCTTGGAATACTAATGTTATCTACAAAGCATATATCCAACAAAATAAATAACCTGGAAAATGTTTTTGAAACTCAATGTGTCGCTAGGTCATTTTAAAAGTTCGTTTTCACACTTAAAGGCACTACACACAATATAACCAACATTAATTAAAAATTAAAAACACCCCCGACGAGCCCCAACCCAATGGGTTTGCTGAACGTGTAAAATTCTTATCGCACCAAACAAATGACCTGATGACCTTGAAGACCTGAACCAATTTCCACCAAACATAGCTAAGAACACTCTCGACTGATATAACTTTCAAACAAAAAAAACCGCATTAAAATCGGATCATCCGTTTGGGAGCTACGATGCCACAGACAGATACATACAGTAAAAGCTCCTTATTCGCGGGGGATACGTTCCAAAAATGTGCCGCGAATACAGAAACCGCGAATACAGAATGGTAATTTGTATGGGATTATAGGGAATATGTTCCTAGATGGTAAAAAATAACACTTCGTTCCATAGACGTATCAATATTACGGATTAAATGTCACGTTCATAGTGCTTGTTGAAGCCTCTTCTTCAATGGGCTGTGAATTTAACACTTCTTCCAAGTCGTTTTCGGTCAAATCTTCACTTTGCGATTCAAGCAATTCCTGAATGTCATTTATCTTGTTCTATGAGTTCGAACCCATCTCGTCCTATGTTTGCAGTCAAAGTTTGAATTTGCGCAGATTCTTCGTCATTTTCCGCAATAAATCCGCGAATAACGAAATTTTCGCCGCGAATACAGGAATTGGGTCACAATTTTTTAATCCGCGAATAGTGAAAACGCGAATGAAGGAAGCGCGAATAAGGAGCTTTTACTGTACACATTTACACACACACACACACACACACACACACACACACACACACACACACACACACACAGACACGTCAAACTTATAACACCCCGTCGTTTTTGCGTCGGGGGTTAAAAAGACGTCTGACGATAATAATAATTTGAATTTGGAATGACATCATTTTCGTCCGCGCCAAGAACAAGTGACAAACCAATCTGGTTTTTTTTTCAGCCTTGCTCACAAACAGATGTCACACGTTCGAAAATTAAACATTTGAAATGAATCGGCCAGTATTCTAATAACACGTTTGAATATTTTAATTAAAAGTTTTTCCAGAAAGAAGAAGAAACCATTTCGTGACCGACATACAAGTGAATGAAAAGGCTAATGGTGCTATTTTGTCATTACTTAGCGAGTTTTCTTTACGTGTATAAAACATGTTGTGGTTTCTATTGTGTCTAATGCTTAAAAAAAAATGTGCCAAGTTTCTCACGGTGCATTCTTGGTAATCATGGTCTTTACGAAACGCTAGTAGACTAGCTAGCTAGTAGAAAAGCTAGTAGACATCCAAAAGTGTCCCTTACGGCCTACTTACATACACAATTTTACCTCGGGAGGCCAGTCGCCACTAAACACAACACAACCTTTTTATACAACATAACAGGTTGTAAGGCGCATAAAGCCTTTATCTTAAATTAAGGTTAAAAAAAGCGTTGTCTATGAAGGTATTCCGCGCTTCGCAACTCGGGTGCGCTGCAGTTTCTTTAGCTCCCGCATCCTGTATCCCAATTAAGAACAACTTTGTTCATAATAAAATTTGCACAATAAAGGAACTGGGTCAAAACTCTATGATTTTAGAGTTGTTGTGTTAAGGCCTTGCATTCTGCTACGAGGGAGCTGCATTGCCGGAATGAGGTACGGCCATCTACTTACGAATTAGCCTGCGTAAAAACTTCTTTAATTCGAGGGTAGAACTGAAAATTATTAATGCAACACTTAATAAGGAAATAGGTTTAAGTATGCTCTAGGCGACGGCTAGCAACCTGTCACTATTCAGCCTCTTCCATCTTTGCAAACCTAAAACTATACTAGAGGTTGCGAAGGTATACTTAGTCGTAATAATGGTTATGTCTATGTCACGTTTCGTGTGCTCTGCCTACCCCATTTGGGAACACCGGCGTGATTGTTACTGTTATGATAATTTTCAATACAAACAGTATCATTCAGGACGATGCCTTGGGTTAACTTACAAATGTGTAAAACTTTGATTGATCGTCGTGTAAAAAAAGGCCCCTCGTCGCTCGACGCCAGTCTTTAAAAAAATTTGCTTTATATCTGGAAAATCTATTGGCCAGCTTTGCTTATAGTACTTCTCAGCTAAAACTAAAAAATATGCCAGAAGTGTATGTAGCTTTTCGTGAGCACTCCATACCCCAATTAGGTATACAGGTATGATGTATGTCACAAAATAACTAGTATTCAGTAAACGCCGAAATGGCTGTGTCAGTTTGTACCTTTATAAATGTTTTCATCGGCCAAACGCCTACGGAATGACGAGCCTACACGGCCCTACTAAGTTAACATAAGCCTCGTCTGACAAATGTTCAAGATGAACGGTTATTCAGCTCAGTGTTTATGCTGTTTTTTACAGAAAAAAATGTTACCTCGTACACGTTTCGGATAAAGAGATATATGGGGGGAAGTAAGCCCGTGTGGAGCGTCGGTTTATCATGTGCACCTTTGTTTTTATTTGAATGAAGCGTATGACGGGTGTATTAACCGCCTTTCTTGGTACAAGAAATCTTTTCTTTTTAACCTTATGTAGGTTAAAAAGAAAAGATTTCTTACCGTTTCGCCTGTCTGCTTTTTACTCTCGGATAAATTGACTAGTAGTAATAAATAGAACCAAGAGTGTTGTTATATCTTACTAGCTTTTGCCCGCGGCTCCGCTCGCGTTAAATTCGGGGTAGCACAGTAGAGATAGCACGTATAACAATATATAGCTTTCTACATTGAAAATTGCGGAATTCTCCGCAAACTTCCACCCCTCACTTTACGGACAAACAAACAAACATACACACTTTCACATTTATATATTAGTACGGATTCTTATTATACGTTACATACCTATCATACCTATCACGCCTGTGTTCCCAAACGGGGTAGGCAGAGCACACGAAACGCTACAAAGACAAAATCATGATCATTTCGCAGCCACTTCTAGCTTAATTTTAGGTTTTTTAGACAAGTATAATAGTGACAGGTTGCTAGCTTGTCGCCTAAGCATACCTAAACCTATTTCCTTAATTTTCCTCTTACGACAAGGAAGAAATGGAGAGGTGTTATTCTAAACCCGACACCACTCGAAGAATAACTATGTATGTATGCAAGTCTTTATTGTACAAAAACATGACGAAAATAAACAAGCTCAGAACAATACACAAGTACAAAGGCGAACATATCTCCTATGGGATCTTTTCCTGCTGACCTCCGAGCGTGACAAAACATTATTATTATTATAATAGCGACCAAAAAAATAGACGTTGAAATGCTACCTACTAATAGTCTTAGCGCGAAATATTAAGAGGATAGGAGTCGCGCCACTTCTCCATACAAACGTAGTCCCCTGTTTTCTCCGTGAATAATGACAATAGAGCAAAAAAATTTTTTCATTTTTGTATCTGTTGTGGCCATGCCCCTACGTTTTGCTTTTATCGATTTTCAATTTTTTTTTTTATTAAATCTATATATATATAACTCAAAGGTGACTGACTGACTGACTGACTGACTGACTGACATAGTGATCTATCAACGCACAGCCCAA
>BHDV01016455.1:93972-105873 GCA_005406045.1 Adoxophyes honmai | reverse complement strand
CATATACATATCGTCTACAGCAGCGTAGGTATTCAAATGATAATTCTTGAGATCTCTTCTGTGTCATTCCATACTTAATGCGAGCAAAGCCGCGGGCAAAAGCTAGTTATCGATAAAATCAAATCATAGGGGCATAGCCCATAACTTTTTTTGCTCTAATGTCATTATTCACGGAGAAAACAGGGGACTACGTTTGTATGGAGAAGTGGTGTGACTCCTATCCTCTTAAAAAGTTAGTCTACGCGAGCCAAACCGTGTTTCATCTTACGTCAGAAAAAAGCGTTTGAGAGATTAAGTTCACCTCTTCCAAACTAATCAAGCTACGTGAAAGAAAACTAAACCTCCCTACCTACAAAGCTTGATTGATCGTGCACCCTTCACTCCAATAAATAATAAATAAACTAGTAAGCAATTTGTCCGAACCATTTACTTACGACGAAAATATTAATACGAAGATGCAGGTCCTCAGCCTCGGACGTGACGATCTGAGTTGCACAATTCTAGTTCGAGTTGCGGTTGTGTTCGAGTTTTGGTGCAGTTCTGGTCACCAAACGCAACAACTGTGGTGTGATGGTACAAATGACTATCGACCTACGATAGTTGCCCCAAACATTTTGAGGTCTGCAAAAATTGCCAATATACCTAATAAATGTCAAGGATGCGTTTATTCCTTTTACAAAAGATAATAATGAACCAAAGTAACTACCGTTTTAGAAATCAAGAACTTTGATTATTGTAGTAAGAGATACGAGTATAAAGTAATTTATTTAAAAGTGGGGCAACTGTCCTGGTTTTGCGTTTCCAAAGAGCTGTACACACTATCTTCGAATAGGTAGGTATTCTGTTATGTTTCCACTTGCCTGCCCGCGGAATAGGGCCGCCCTCGACTTATGTTTCAATTATTTATGTTCAAATTTCAGTTGCCGAAGTATATTTTGAAAGGCGCGCTTAAGATGTCTTGGCCTTATCTATCAGTGTGCCTAGAAAAGTCTTAGGTTTTTATTAAAGCTTGAACATGAAAGTACAGTTTTAAACACAAAAAATGGCGGGACAGACGACAGATTTTTGTGCGATCGAGTCTGCGTGGATTGTGTGCAATGCATTGTGCGCCAGACTTTTTGCGCGTCGTGTGCTTTCTATTTTCACAGACTAAAAAGTCCATAGCGGATAGTCTGTCGTCTGCACAGGGCCTAACAGAGCGACCGACTCAACTTTTAAGGAAAATAGGTTGAGATATGTTTTGGGCGTCAGGCTAGCAACTACTTATCTAATTGAAAAGCTAAAAATGTGCTGAAAATAGTTACAAAGTGGAATAGTCTTGGTTTTGACTATGTAACGTTCCGTGTGCTCTTTCAACTCCATTTGAGAATACAGGCGTAATGTATCCTTTACGCGACAAGTTTCAATCACTTTCATCTATATAAAATCAAAAATTCTGTTGAAATCGTTGACGAAACGCGAAAAATAGTCGTGTCTATCTATGTAAAGTCTTGCGCTCTGCCTACCCCAGTCTGTTAAAACCTCTCCATCCACTACGAAGTCTAGATAATATTTTACCCTACACTTCACAGAATACTGTCCTAAAAACTAAGTTTTCTAGACGTCTTGTGGCTTGGTCTCCTATAAAGCTTTGTCTTTGCTGCCAGTAACCCTGTTATTGGCAGAGGACATGCTTTGAGCAAGCACAAGGTAGTGGACAATGTTTTAGATATTATAAAACTGCATTTAGAAAAGGATTCATGGATATAGGAGGTTATTTTCGAACTGCACGATATCGTCAGTGGCGGTGTGCAGATAAATTGAACCGTTATTTTGTAATTTCAAATTATATCCTTCCTTATTCCCTATTGGGAATACAGGCGTGAGAATATGTATGTATGTATGTATCCTTCCTTAATATTATAAAAGCGAAACATAACTCTGTCTGTCTGTCATTTGCTCTTTCTGTTTTACCCTAACGATCAATTCCAAAAACAATCGTTTTCCATAATTCAAAAAGAGTTAGAAATCAAATAGGTTTTCTGGAAATAAAATGATTAGTGGAACTAAAGATATGGCTATGGCATATGAGTGTTAGGACAAATGATCATTATGACATACAGTTTTAGGGATGCTAATATAGATCCGATTTTTTTAAAGAATGACCACAACTTACGAGAAACGATTGGTTGCATCGAATCCCACTTCTCTTGACTAGAACGTACACCATTAAGTAAATTTACTTCACGTCATTTACTGACGCTTTTATAAACATTACATCACACGTTCACAATGGCTGCTGATTGGAATTTACTTACTAGTATTTATATTACAGTCATTGTGGATCGTGTTTGAACAAGTGACGAGCGAAATTTTACGTAAGTTCCGTATCTACTAAACCTATTGATTACGTACCTGTATGTCGCGTAGTGAGTTAAAATCAAGGGAGTAAGTATTAAGAAGTAACCTTTTATTGGATAGCCAGAGCACTCAAAACGTGACATAGAAAAAACTATGACTATTCCACATAAGGCGTCACTTTTAGCGACATTTTCGATTCTACGAGGATATAATAGTGACCGGGTGCTGACCTGTCGTCTAAAACATACGTAAACTTTTCTTAGTCGCTTACGACATCCACGGAAGAAATGGAGTGACGACGCAAACATACGTAAACCTCTGTCAAAGTAGAATTTATTTCAAACATTTTTAGCTGATTTTCTTCACGTACTCAACGGCTATCTCTAAAACTTTTAGAGGTAGACTAAGTTAATTTTAGTCCACTCAGATAACCAATTCCGAAACAGATTTCAATTTTCGAAAGACCACCGCATTTCACGGTGATTTACTGGAAAGCTTGTCGCCTCACTCGGTCCGATGCGTCGGCCCTACCCTGTCTAGATGAACTATTTTTAGGTTTATTTTAGTTGAATCACATACATACAAACAAACAGTCACGCCTCTTTCCCACAGGGGTAGGCAGACTTTGTTCTACTCGCTACGATCCTGACATACCTCTTTTGCTTCATCCACATTCATTAGTCTCTTCACATATGCTCAAGGTTTCGGGTATTCGTGACGTGAGTGAATACTAACTAATTAAGAACATAATAATAATTATGCATTTCTAATTTTAATACAGAGCAGTTGATAGTGAAACTATCTTAAAATTAAAACACCGTAAAATAAAAAAGCTACGAAGCGTGAATTGATCATGGTTTTGATGTAGCGTTTTGTGAACTCTGCCGTTTCCATTTTGGGAACACAGGCGTGATTGCATTACAATTATCAAGCTTATAATTTTCCACCGCAGTACCATCGCGAAAAGAGATTGCTGAGCCACTTACCTATGTTTGTAACTTGGTCGTGTAATACTAATCCAATAGCTGACATCTAGTCGGTCACATCGGCCATTGATTACACGTCTAAATTGCGAACAGTGGCAAGTGGCTCAACAATCCCGGTTCGTGACTGTACATAGGTTGTACTGAATCCGAACAAGTCTTAAGCACGCAAAATTTACTAAAAGCTACAAAAGCAAAGCGAAAATATGAAACAGAACACAAGAAAATACGTGGGTAGTTGTCGACGCAGCCGTGGGAAACGCAGCGAGTCCATTCCCCGCAACGACTTTCCAGAAACAAATAAAAAATTCAATTACACTGCAAACAAACCAAACGTTATCAAATAGACGCGGGAAAGAGTTGCCCGCGATGTCTCATCGCACAAGGTGTTGCCAACTATAAATATTAAATTCAGTATGTATCTGCGTTCAGCGACTACCAGCCGCATCTGTTCCGAGCACTAACCAGTGTGTTAAAAATTCAGAGCGTTATCTTCGTGGCTTTTGTTCTGTTCGATTTAATTCTCCATAATCCGATTTTAGAATCGATTCATAAATCGACATAACTGACAACGGACCGCGGAAGGTACTTTACAGTCGCCGCCACGGACGGTACTAATTAAAATCCTAAAATAGGATTCGATGGAATGAAAGTTTAAATATCTGCCGCGTTATTAATTGAACAACTAGATATTATATTCGCTTTAATCGAAAATTCCTCTTCGGATATGTTATTTCAATCTCTGACGGCTTAAAATAGTATCGCCAACCTAAAATTTCGCGCGCTTTATAACCCCAAATCGAGTCCATAGAATGTGCTGGTAAAATACCTCCCTCAATGCTAAGAAAGCACGGATACCGTTATCCGTTTTGGGACAACCGGATATAATGAAGGTCACTTATCATCGCACTTTCAATCGTGACGACAGGACTTTCTCCCGTGTGGCTAGTTCGCGACGCTTAGAATCGACGACGCCCGAATAAGCAGCTGGCGATTTGACGTGACCAATATTGAGCGTAGGCATATTAAAACTATTGTTTTAGTGTCGTTCTGCTTAGGTTTAAGATTTGGAATATGTCGTTTTTACCCGCTCTTGTCACTCGAAAAATCGATTTACTCGTGTATAAACAAATAAAATATGATTAAGGATATAGGTTAGGGTGTATTTTAGGCGACAGTCTAGCAACCTTGTCATTATAGCACCTCTGATCTTGAAACCTAAAAACTATGCTAGAAATGGTTACTAAGCGTGAAAAGTCATGGTTTTATCTATGTAGCCGTGTTCTCTTTCTACCCTATTAATACGCGTGTAAACATAGATGAAATAGGTTCGCTAGCCCGTCCACTAAAGCATGCATAAAACTATTTCTAAATGGAGAGTTGTTTATATAACCCTGCTCAGGGAAAGTAGTCACGAACAGGGATTGTTGAGCCACTTGCCACTGTTCGCAATTTAGACGTGTAATCAATGACCGATGTGACTGACAGATGTTAGTTATTGGATTAGTATTACACGACCAAGTTACAAACATAGATAAGTGGCTCAACAATCTCGGTTCGCGATGGTCCTCGTAGAAGAATGACGTATTTATCTGCATAGTCGTGAGATCAAACTAGTTAATACAACTATAACCCAATATTGTTGCGGGCTGCCGTTATTGAATCGGCGGCTGAACGAAATAATCTTTATTTTATCCCTATACCATAAATTTCAATCATGTCTCCGTGTGGCCGCGTACAGAGCTAAGTAAGGTAAACGTCCCTGTGCTCGACACTGATCCAATGCTTGGCACTTGCAACCTTATGTCATAGAAGAGAGGTGACAGGTGGGTGTCAACTACTGGGCGTTGAGGCGTCGAGCGTTGGTACTTTTACCTTATGTCCTTTTTCCACAAAGATGGGTGTTAGATTGAGTCTATATAGCTTTGCTTCTTGGATGAACTGATTTCGGTACGCTTTTTTAAGTAACACCGTGTTAGGTTGGAAATCACGCCTCCGTTTCTTCATTGGACGATGTTGACTAAATCACTTCAAGGTATGCTGGTCTGTGATTCCCAAAGGGGTCTAGATGGACTCCCTGGGTCCAGGGTTCGTTTGTAGCAAGTTTGGGAAACAGTTCCCAACAGGCTAGCTTGTCACTATTATACCTCTTAAATCAAACTTCAAAGCTTGTGCTAAAAGTGTCCACGAAACGTGATAAGTTTATGGGTTGTGCAAGCATTCCCTTTGAAATTCAGACTTATTGTAAACGCAAAAGTTGTTACCTCATTGAACTTGTTTACTAAATGTTTTTTTTCTTACAGGTAAGAATCGAGAGCCAACTGGAATGAAAATGACATTAAAACAGGTAACCAAAAACCAAAAAACCGGCCAAGTGCGTGTCGGGCTCGCGCACGAAGGGTTCCGTACCAAAAACAGCAAAAAAAAAACACGTTTTTTCTATGGGAGCCCCCCTTAATTATTATTATTATTTTGATTTTAGTATTTGTTGTTATAGCGGCAACAGAAATACATCATCTATGAAAATTTCAACTCTCTAGCTATCACGGTTCGTGAGATACAATACAGGCTGGTGACAGACGGACAGAAAGACAGACAGACAGACGGATAGACAGACAGACAGGCAGCGAAGTCTCAGTAATAGGGTCCCGTTTTTACCCTTTGGGTAAGGAACCCTAAAAACAAACTCAAGAAGCACTCATTTCGGAATGTTCGATATGTTGCACAAAAATATACACACGCATCACGCCTGTATTCCCAATGGATTAGGCAGAGCACATGAATTCAAAAATCCAGTGCCACGTTTAGCGATTTCAGGGTAACCAGATGGTTAAACGTGATATTGCAGTGACAGGTTGCTAGCCCATCGCCCACAATACACTAACCCTTTCCCAGAGTCGACTCTTACGACACCCACGGGAAGAAAGGGGGAGGTGCCATTCTAACCAGGCACCACACGGGCATAGTAATAGTAACATTAAATAAAAAAGTATTACATATTATTGTCCATAACAAATCAAACAACTAGACACTAGCGCCACTGCCACTATAGTTTTACTTGCATACGCCATTGACATCCTCAGGTGACCACAAAGTGCAGGTAAAACTGAAGTACTACATACACTTGTTTGTCTTTATTTGTTTTGTACTATCAAGTTGCAGTGACCTGAAACGCCCATCGTTACAATGCGCTAAAGTCACAAAGGCCTGCAGTTTGTGGGCCGTTTGCTCCGACTCTTTTCCAATGCCATGTATATTTAATTCGTGGAGATAGAACGTCAACGCTGCAGAGTTGGTTTACGGCCGTCCCGGGCCTCTGGGACTGCGTTCTTGCCAATGTCTTGCGATCCAAAACACTGTGACAGTTGCAATATGAATGGACACGTTTACTGATGTTGTGCATTTTGCAAGTGTTTGAGCTCTTGGATGGCTGCATTTTCTAGCGTTTTTGACGTTCGAGGGTACAAAGTTTGATGAGTTAAATGTCACTCGTTTGGTTGGTGATTCAATTGGGTATGTGTGGATTTGTAAAGGTTTTCTTATAGGATTTTGTTGCATTTGTACCTAGACCGATTGTAGCGCTCTACTGTATTAACCTGAGAACGATAAAGTGGAACATAGTGAAAAAAGAACGTTATTCACTTTAGTTACCTATAGTTACCTACTGTGTGGTGTCGGGATAGAATAACACCTCTCCATGTCTTCTGTGTATGTCGTAAGAGGCGATTAAGTAAATAGATTTAGGTATGCTTTAGGCTAGTTTTGTCTGTCACGTTTCATATACTCTGGCTACGCCATTTGGGAACATAGGCGTGATTTTATGTAGGTATGTTACTTACGTTTCTACTGCTCAAATCATTTTCCCATGTAATAGATAATGACTCCCCGAAATAGATGACTCAAGTGTATGTACTTCGCGTGCCGAAAGGGAGAGCAATGCTCTTCCTTTGGCGCGATTTCATTTAGTTTTGTACCATTTAGATTAGGTTTAACTGCCTAGAGACAGGACAAGGACAACTTTAATGAGGCGGCGTCACCTTTGAATCTGTTTCACTCGGACTGTCAATTCCCATCACTAAAGCGCTTAAGTGACGTTAAATAGAGAAAAATTGGCGCGCATGGTTTTCATACAAATGCAGGAACTCGCGGTATCTATTTCGATATAAGTCTGCCTGTCTCGTACCATACATACCCATTACAACGTCTGCAGCTTTCTCTTGAGTGCAAAGATGCGGTGGTTATGCAATTCCTTGCACTATTACATCACGCGGCGTCACTTGGAGTCGCTGGCTTTCGATTGTGACCTACGGCCTTACAAGCATCCGTGCCGGGACATTCCTTAGTTATACATACATACAGTCGCGAACCGGGATCGTTGAGCCACTTGCCACTGTTCGCTATTTAGACGTGTAATCAATGACCGATGTGACCGACTAGATATTAGCTATTGGATTAGTATTACACGACCAAGTTACAAACATGGGTAAGTGGCTCAACAATCCCTGTTCGCGATGGTACATGGGAATCATGGGATACAATACAATAAGTTTTTTCTATGAGAGCCCCCCTTAATTATTATTATTATTTAGATTTTAGTATTTATTGTTATAGCGGCAACAGAAATACATCATCTGTGAAAATTTTAACTCTCTAGCTGTCACGGCTCGTGAGATAGCCTGGTGACAGACGGACAGACAGACAGCGAAGTCTCAGTAATAGGGTCCCGTTTTCACCCTTTGGGTACGGAACCCTAAAATAGGCCGCCAAGTTTCCACTGCATCTGAAGCTATAAATAAGGAGAAGCTTGAGTTCTTATAGTATAAGCTAAACATAACGGAATATGTCGTGACATAAATTCATTATAATCCTTCTTAAATTCTTATTCGTGCTCCCTCACTCGATTCAGGCAGGGAGTGTAGGAGTAATGAAGTACGCTTAGGCGCAGAAGGACGACAGAATTTTTGCGCGATCGAGTCTGCGGCGCACAAATAGTCTGCAAAATCCATTGTGCGCCGGACTTTTTGCGCGTCATGTGCGTTACTGAATATAATTCCATAGGTTCTTTTTTCATAGACTAAAAAGTGCGTCGCGGGTAGTCTGTCGTCTGTGCAGGGCAATCAATACCCCTTGCTCTCCCGATGTACATACATACAATCACGCCTGAGTTGTGTGTTCCCGAAAGGGGTAGGTAGATCACACGAAGTGTAAAGACAAAACCATGATTATGAATACATCACGCTTTGCAGCCACTTCATTTAATTATTTACTTTTAAAATAGATAGACAACTGAACGTTCTGTGACTATTTCAAGTGTCTACCGTTTACCGTTATTTATATCAACCCAAAAACACCAGAAGAATCACGATTGTTGTATGGGACACCCCGTTTTTTTTGTATTTCATATTTGATACATAAAGATGTTTCGACGAAATATCGTTAAATCTATGTGAAGTCTGCTATGCGACATTAGTTAACACATTCAGAACCAAGGACCCGGCTCCCGGGTTCTTCGAAACATTCGGGAAATACCGAGAACTCGGTAGCCGGGTTTATTTTGTACTAGCTATAGACTACTCGGTTCCGCGCAGATGTTTTGATTTTAGGCTTGGTCGTGAATATGTTAATACAAAAAAATAATTTTGCGAAATAAAATTATCACAAACATAATTATGCTTAAAACAGCAACCCTTCTATGAATTACCTCGACTACCCAACATTGTGTTGGTATGAATGTACCGCCCGCTGCATCCCTTTCATTAAAACCAATTATTAAAATATTGTGTACCGTTTGTGTTGACGACAATCGGATTAAAGTGCTCTGTAGCGTTCAGGGTGAAACGGATTTGTATAGACAATTGGAGTGGCATTTAGTTAAAGTATTTAAACTCTACCTATATTGTCTTGTTTCTAGATTGTGGTAGCCTTTGTCTCGTTACTAGATGAGTCTCGGACGGAAACAGTTGAACAGTCGAGTTCATTAATATATGAGCAAAACTGAGGGTTCAAAAATATCTGTACACCTTCACCTTTATGACATTGACTATAAGGTGAAAAGTTTACATATTTGGCATTTGTCTGCTCATATATTTATGAACTCGACTGTACATAACGGATAAAAAGATTTAATTATGCTTTAGGCGGCAGACTAGCATTTTGTCATTATTACATATCATCACGCCTGCACTCCCAATAGGGGTAGGCAGAGCATACGAAATGCTACATGAACAATTGAACATAGCCATGTCTACTTCACGTTTCATGTTTTGTCACTATTGTACCTATTAAAGCCTAAAAATATGCTAGAAATGGCTACTAAACATGAAATAGTCCTGGATTTGTTTTTCATGCGCTCTGCCTACCGTGATGTGTGAATAAAACTAGTCCAACTGTTTCTATAAACCAACCTACCTAAACAAAAGTTTCTATCAACCGAAAATTCGATGAAGCGCGCCCTCGGTCAAACGCTATTCGACGAAACTCATGGTTAGACGCATAATGGCCTCCAGCTCCGTATATCTCTGGCCGTCGCATCAGATAAATTGGCACGTAGAATAACTCTATTACATAAGCCATTGTCCTGTGTTGCCATTATTGTTTACATGGCTAGCTGCGGGTAATCTTGTTACGGAAGTACTTTCTATATTCACCCATGCGATGAGTTAGGGTATGGCAACATTGGCAAAATTTGATTTGATTTGATTTGATTTGATTGGACGTATTTAGTACTTAAATTAAAGTAAACAAACTTTATGTCAGATTCGACAGGTTAAGAACGTTTTTTTACCACCCAACTTTTATCGGATGTTCAAATAGTTTAGCAAAGGAATCTTCATAATATTTATTGATCTGATGAACGTTAGTGTTCTAATTCTAATTGTTTCTGGTATTAGGTAAATTTAGGCACAAACAAAATATTTTTTATTGTTTCCTTCCTTTGCTAAACTTTTTGAATATCAGAAAAAAGTTGAGTAGTAAAAAAAAACGTTCTTAACCTGTCAAATCTGACATAAAGTTTGTTTACTTTAATTTAAGTACCTAAATCGACAAAGTATAGATAGGGTATAGCAACATTGGACGTAGAATTGAGGAGTATGGCTGGTGCTATTAAGCATACGCCTGTATAAAAGTTAGTAACTGTACAGTCGCGAACCGATTGTTGAGCCACTTGCCACTGTTCGCAATTTAGACGTGTAATCAATGACCGATGTGACCGACTAGATGTCAGCTATTGGATTAGTATTACACGACCAAGTTACAAACATAGGTAAGTGGCTCAACAATCCCGGTTCGCGATGGTACATATTATGCGCTACAGCTTCATGTGCGAAAGACTAAACCGGCATGTTTTGTTTCCTATTTGGTATCGGGATAGTTTAAGAGTATGTTTTAAGATACGCCGTGTGGTGTCGGGATAGAATAACACCTCCCCATTTCTTCCGTGGATGTCGTAAGAGGCGACTAAGGAAATTTGGTTTTGGTATGCTTTAGGCGACAGGCTAGCAACCTGTTACTGCATCTTTGTAAACCTAAAACTTTGATAGAAGTGGCTGCAAAGCGTGATATAGTCATAATCATGGTTTTGTCTATGTCACGTTTCGTATGCTCAGCCTACCCCATTTGGGAACACAGGCGTGATTGTATGTACATATTGTATGTTTAAAGAAGATAGTGAATTGATTCCAATGTCATTACCTTCCCCTCTGTCCTTGTCGTGTTTACCTTGGTCTTGTAATTGCATCCTACTCGTGCCAGTGTGAAGTGCATTCACTAGATACATGTGATATAGTGATAGTGATAGATATGTCGCATTGTCAGTAGTATCGAGTTTAGGGTGCGCACAACCTTACGGATATACGTAGTATAACGCTAAGCAGTAGGGAATGCAATCTCGACTCGAGATTGCAAATTCGAGATCCCGCGGGATTAGAAATGTCAATCCCGCGAGATCTCGGAATTTTCGAGATCTCGTCTAGTATAAAAAAAAGTTAAATTCGGATGACTGAAAAGCTAATAACTGCTTGTTTGTGATAGTGAGGTTAACTAAAATGACATTACTCGAAAGAAAATAAAGACCTTTGTTCTTTAATCTTACCAACTAAATAATTATCAGGATTCAAGGAAATGAACATAGGTAAATTAGGTAATCAAAACAATAAGCACAAGCATAAAACAGTAGTTACTTACGCTACGAGTGATTTTGAAAATAACTCCTTAAAAAACAAAGGGTATTAATAGTGTCATCTGCTAAACGGCATCTAATATCCTTTTCACATCACCTATTCGGAACGGGCACTTTTCTTCCCCGCTAGGAGGGATCAAAGTGGCACTTTTCTGTTCAAGGACATTTACTTGCCATTATAAAAAATAAACGCAATGCTATATTAAAATAGTTATGCACATAATTGGTTACAATTTATTTATAGTCGATTACATTTTTTAATAATCGATTACGATCATAAATATTTTATTAGTTTTTTTTTGTTACATACCTAAAATATATCTAAATATTATGAAATGACAAGCAAAGTGCTTTAGTCTAGTGGCTATAAATAAATAATTTATAAAACGGCTAACTAAC
>BHDV01016455.1:68059-80966 GCA_005406045.1 Adoxophyes honmai | reverse complement strand
ACGGACGGACGGACGGACAGACAGACAGCGAAGTCTCAGTAATAGGGTCCCGTTTTTACCCTTTGGGTACGGAACCCTAAAAATAGTCTTTTACAAATGTTTCGCAACTGACGTCCAAAATGTCACAAATAAAATTGGTCACAAAACGTAATGTATTAAATTTCAATATTTAAAATACAGTCGAGCATTCCCTGGCTTCCAACTGTTACTCGAAGATCAAAATACGTAGCTTCTGCCAAAATTTCATCAACTTCGTGCTACCATTTTTCCGCGAAGAGATAAGTAAGTACATAACACACAGAAAATAAATAATCACAGTTTACTATCACTTTTATTACATTAGTAACAGTAAATGAAACATACTTTGATTAGACTGTGGGCAAGAAGACTCCAAATACAGGGATATCTCTCCAGGCAGATGTAATGCCTCGAAGGATCGAAGTCCACAGAGAGAAAGTTAGAAGTTGTATTTATGCAAATCATTGAAAATGCTTTAGCGCGATTTAGTTTTGTTTAGCGGCTATTCGACGAATGTTGACGAAAAATCGAAATGACCTGTTAGAGTTTAAAAAATGTACCAGGAAATCAAAATGTAGTTGAGTATGTAAAGTCATGGCCATATTCAAATATTAAAAAGTGACGCGGGCAGAAAAAGACGCGTCATCATAATTTTATCCTTTTCAAAAATTACGAAAAATCCGATCTCCTCAGTCTAATCTACGTCAGAATTATTAAAGTTCTTCTTGGCAGAACAGTTACGCTGTAAGCCGTTAAAACAAATGCATCGTCCTGTTATCTTTCTGTGGAAGCCGTGGAAGGGCGAAAAACGAAAACCACTAACAAAAAAAACGTACAATCGCCGGCAATTTAGATGTCAAGCTTCTTCCTTGTAGGGCTAAGTTCGCGTATCGTTTTTATCTAGAAAAAGCGATGCGCGAGCTTACCCCCACAAGAAAAAACCTTGCCATCTTACGATTCTTACGGCATTGCGGGTTTTGTCGTTCTTTTAATCGGGTATCCCTGCATATGTCATCTGTCATCTCCACACAATTGTCAATCTAAATCCTAAAAAATCACACAACACAGAACAGAACACAGTCTTTCGCCCGTTCTCGCCGCTTCGGTTCGTGACTAATCGTAAGGCAAGAAGCTCCCCATATAAAACTTTTAGAGCTTCGGTACTTCCACTAAATCAATAATTAGTGCCAGCCTTTACGACTTAAAACCTCCGTAAACATCAAGTACAGTCAAAGAACCGTTTAATGCAGTAGCATATGTCGCTGTAATAAAAACATAAAAAATGATGTCGAACAAGCGCCTAGTGTCTGTTTGTGTGGTTCTAACTTTTTTCAACGCGGCTGTGTTGATCGTGTTCTTCAAGTTCAACGCGCACGAGAGGTGCGTCGTCACTATCAACGAGAACCAAGAGGTGAGCGCGGTCGTTTCCAACGAGTTTTTGAGTATCGGCATCGACACTTCGGAGATAGAGGAATACCATAAGGTCGATTTCACGAAACCAAGGTTTAGGAAGCTCGCGGCAGCGCTGGCGCCTGCGAGACTTCGTCTAGGCGGCACCATGTCCGAGCGACTCATATTCACCAAGGAAGACTTACCTACCACCTCGTGTGACGCCTCACACTCACACTGCCCTAAGAACAACTCTAAATACTTACCGTTCTTCCTCATGACTGGTAAGAAATGGACGGAAATCAACGAGTTTTGCAAAGCCTCGAAATTGAAGCTCTTGTTCAGTATAAATGTGATGCTTCGCGACGACAGCGGCTGGAATGATCAAAACGCTATAGAATTGCTTCAGTATTCCAAGCACAGAAAATTCCATGTTGATTGGCAGCTCGGGAACGAACCAAACTCATTCAAGCATGTCTTCAATGTTAGCATCTCACCGCAAGAACTAGCTCATGATTTTAAGCATCTCCGTCAACTTTTGAACCGAAATGGATACAAACACTCCTTACTGGTGGGCCCGGATACAACCAGGCCTCAAGAACATCGGCCAGAATGTTTACGCTACATGGTTGACTTTCTCTCGAATGGTTCACATTACATCAATGCGAGGTCTTGGCATCAGTATTACCTCAACAGTAGGACAGTCAAACTGGAGGACTTCTGGAAGCCAGAAACATTTGATTTACTCAAGACCCAGCTGGAAACTATGCACGATCACACATCCAAATATGCAAACATACCAATGTGGTTAACGGAGACTAGTAGCTCTTACGGTGGGGGTGCTCCGGGGTTGTCCAACTCTTTCGCTGCTAGTCCATTGTGGTTGGACAAGCTAGGATTGGCAGCACGATACAACGTCACAACAGTCATCAGGCAAAGTTTCTTTGGGGGAAACTACAGCCTCATAGACTCAAACTTGAACCCTCTTCCCGACTGGTGGGTAAGTGTGATATACAAGAAACTCGTCGGCAACAAAGTGTTGTATGTTAAATGCCAGTGCACCAAATACCAGAGGATGTATGCTCATTGTGCTAATCGGAAATACACAAATGACACATCCGCCATTACTGTCTTTGCTGTCAATTTAGAAATGGCTAAAGCGAAGTTTCTTCTAAACGGCACAGCTTTGCATGGAGATAATCTGTCTATAGATGAGTACATTATAAGTGCGCAGTCTAACAATAGATATACTAAAACAGTTTTACTAAATGGATGGCCATTGTATTACGAATCATCATTACCTGATCTCGAACCCAGACGCATTAAATATGGCAATCATATTTCAATGCCACCGTATTCCATTGGTTTCTGGGTGATCAAGAATACCTCTATAAAGGTGTGCAAGTAGTTTATATTGACCTTTTTATGTTCTCAATTCCCATTTGGAAAAGATAGCTTTACAAAACATTCTATAATGACTGGTTATTTCTCAGATCAGTCTCATCTAAAAACAAACTTGCATTCCTGCTACCACTGTTTCTCAAGTGCTAAAAACCATTTGCTAATAGTAATTGTGAGTTTTTTTGTGCAAATTATTGACTGCACGTGATTCTGACCATATTTTGTCTATAAAAAGTGTTATACTGAATCAAGTTCATTGTCTAACTACTAGATCTAAGTAGCTAAGAAATTTGGACATTATTTAATATTTTATGGCCCGTGATGTGTGTGAGTCCGAATTTGGCAGCACTTTTAATTGGATGAGAGCCAAGCCTTACGATGGTCTGTTTTGATTTACATCAAGCTTTAATGTGCTTAGTAAGTTTAAAGTTCAAAATGAGGATTGCATTTAATTGCTGTCTAAAATCCTTGAGCGACAACCTTGTTCGCTTGAGGTCTCCGTTTGACAGTGAACTTTACTAGATCTGATAACCTATCTGGTAATCAACTAATCATATACTTGTATAAGATTCCAGTGTCAACGCTTTAATAGTTATAATAGTGCTGTTCTAACATGTTTGGCATATATCCAATTGATTTCTGACCCACTGTAGACTGTAGGACTTTTTCACAATAAACGGAATAAACTCCAACTTTATCGAGTATTGCAATGTCACTAACTTTGACTGTACATAGGTTCTATTGCGGGTCAGAAATTGGGATAATACAATTGGATGCATATGTAATTGGAGGGATAAAATATGGCCTTATCAAAGATCTTTATTAATGTCTTTATTGTTGTACCTAGTTGAACGTGTGGATATTTAATGTGACTGTGTACTTGAATTCTTGACCCTGCCTCTGATCCCATGTTTAAGGTCAGACGAAGTAAATGAGACACTGAATGAGTAAACCATTTTCATCTTTGTTTACATAGGTATTTGTATAAAGTTGTTTATCATCGATCTGCGGGGACTTTCTTCGAAAGATGGTAACATTTAAATCTGATCAATTGATTAGTGTTATCCCCATTGGGCCATCGCCAAGAGGGGTATTATAAGTTTGACGTCAATGTGTGTGTGTGTGCCTGTGTGTCTCAATACGTTGGTCCGATCTCGATGCAGTTTTATTTGTCGACGTAATAGTTTTTAAGTAGAAGTTACAAACTAAAATGACAGGAGTTTTTAATTTTTTTTAAGTTGGTAAGGTTAGATTTTGTTTGGAATATTTCCTATTCCCTGGTGTCATATGGGGTGAATGACCTCAGGCATTATGTTAACATGGATATGCCCGGGATCTCGGGACTTTTGTCGTTTGAAAGAGAACATTTTTTCGCTATGTATCATCATTTGCTTCATCGCTTTTATCCTCAGTCTTATCCATGGGGTTCTACTGAATAGCTTTTGTATATTAATAGGGATAAAATATATTTTATGATGTCAACAAGTTACGGGTTAGATTGTAATACCAATAAGTGCCAAACAAGAGTTTTAATACCTCAGTTGCCATGGTGACGCATCCTCCGTCACCCAGTAACGTTTTGATCTGGGATACAGGCGTAAGTTGGAAATAGTTATAGTGGTAAACATATTTCTATATAACGCACCTCCTGAGCATAGAAAATGACATACATATATTCTAAGCTCGCTTTGTACGATTCTATTACATCTCTAACTTACGGTACAGAATAATAACAAAATAGTACTTAGATTAGGATTTCGTTAGTGTTTTGTAATTTTTGATACTGATATAGTGTATAATTTTTTGACTTTGGGAAAACTCTGAATACGACTTGTTTCGTCTTTTATAAACACGCCGTTGTTACGAGCTTAGAACAAAATCCCGAGTTTTGGTCGTATCCATGTTAAGATTTCAAATCTCCGGAAAAAACCTACAAAGACACGAATTTGTAAGCAGATTAACAACTTACCTACAAAAATCTGTAATAAATTTAATTTATCGTTGACTTTCGATAGAGGTGGCAAATCACTATTTGCACTGCTAAAATCATTTTAGTATGTATTTGAGTTTAAAAAACAGAATATAGTAATCGAATGAATCCTGATCTATTAACAAGTGCCAATCTCAAGTTTACTGCCCTTTACCAATATTTTAATATTAGATGAACATAAAATAAATGAATATTAATTTTATTGAGAAACTTGTTTCCAACCAAAAAAATGTTTGGTAAATGTCAAATACTTAAAAGGAAGGATATTATTAAGATCGCTCGGCAAAAGTAGAAGGGGTATGCGCAGTAATCAATTTTTAGATCTCTTCGGTATCTGAGGAGCGACGGGGGCGGACGGCGACACGTTATTGGTAGATCAGTCGCGCTTCACCTCCCCGCGCTGCCCCCGATGCGCCGATTACCCCCACTAGTTTCGCCGAGCGATCTTAAACGTATGTTCACTGTAAATTTATGGTAATGACGTCATCTGTTGATGCATTTCAACGTATTTCAGTGTCATCTCTCTAATTAGTCTTAATACTTTGCAAACGCACGTAATGAGGCTACTTTCAACGGACAATTACTGTTTATCTCTAGCTTTAGTTAGAATAGACAGCTACGTATAATATAATAGAAGGCTCTTGGTACTATTAGTAGAGTTAAAGACATGAGTCATTTGAGTGTTCACTTAATCAATTGAATTCTGATCTACCGTAGAAAGATTTTCTTGGTCAAGCAATGAGATGTGACTATGGCGTTTACTGGAATTAGATCGTAAGGTGGGTCAGGAATCAGTTGGTTTGAGTGTCAATGACGAATATTTCGACTCAAGCCTTAACAGAATTTTGAGATCTCGCTACACGACTCGAGTCTCTAATAAAGACTTGAGTATTTTGCAAAAAAATAAGCTTTTTGAGCTGAGTTATGATTGGAACTCATGGGGTTTTTGGATTTCATATTTCAACGGTTTCGATGGTTTAACTTAATAGAGATAGGAAAGACTGATATTTTTAGGAGCTCTGTCTTTTTGCTGTTTTTAGTAAGCTGAATCATCGATATATTGATTTGGATGTGTCGTCAAAAATATAGAAGAAACTATAGCTTTAATCTCTTCTAAAAATTGTAACTAATTGAGTAAATGTAGAAAAAGGATGCGTCCTGAGTCAAAAGACTCGACTTGAAATAATTATGAGCCAAGTAGGTACAGAAAATGTGGAGTCAAAAACTTGACTCTTTGCCTATACTAGAGACAAAAGTACTATCACCGAGAAAAGGTTAAAATGTTAAAAAAAGAAATCATATACATAAATGTGTTCTTTCGAATTAACTTCAAATGATTATTTATCCCCTACGACGTTTTGATACTAACTTAAATTAGTTATTTTTGGTTTTGTTGGGTGTGGTATCGTGCACATAAGTGTATTTAGTGTAATCGTGTATTTTGATATGTAAACCTAATGCATTTAGTTTTCACTGGCAGAAATCCGAATAAAACTTTTTAAACACGAATCGACAAAGTGTGCGTACCTAATTAGATGTAAATGGTAAGCATTGTCCGAGAGGAAATGTTATTTATAATTTTTATACGTAACCAGTGAAGGTTTTATTTTGTAACTAGATAAGATGTCTTTTTCTACATTTTTAACGTTGATGTGCTCGTAAATGTATAGTTAAGGATAAAAAAGAACATTGTAAAATAGGCAATCCGTGAAAGAGAATGCGAATTTATTGAAAGTATGGTTTATTATTATTATTGTTTAAAATAAACTATGACTCTAATTATCTAATACGTAGATACTTACAAATTTTATTTGAACAGATTGTACCTATACGTCTATCGTCTCAATAAGATTTCACGTTATAAATTTCTACTAACTGTCAAACATTCGATAACAAAAAAATAGAAAGTTGTACCCAGCTATTTTTGAATGGTAACACTATTCCTATGTAATTTAATTTTGACATTAGTCTAACAAGCTCGTTGATGAGGCAATTTTTTTCTAGGATTAAACTTGAGTTTTTTTATAACAATAAAAAGTGGTCCACAGAAAGGAACATACTAAGAAAGTATCACAATTATACATACTACAGTCGGTAATACTATATTTCTTGATTTTTCCGCTGTTTTGCTTTCATAGATAAAAAATTGTTACAGAGCATCGAATATTTTGTCTGTGCTGCGCTACGCGCGTGAGTTCGAATTGTTCTTGTGTTTATTAGAAGCCCACATTGATCAATGGCGTTATTCATTAACATGTGTAACATAACATTATATTAGGTACATAGTTCCTTATAAAGATGTACAAGTTGTGGAAAGTTACACAAGTTTTCGAAATTAGAAAAGTTTCACAAGAAACAGGTACCTAATTCGACTTAAAGCTTAGAAAACTGTCGATCCCGGTGAGAAGTTACCGAAATTTACTTGTGTGAAAAATTCCGCAATTTTTTAAAAGTTCTCTTTGCACATCTAGTAGCTCAAAAAAACAACTGTCATTTTGTAAAGGACTATTTTTGGACTGTCTGTATCCATTGTGTTGTTAAAAAAAAAAACTTTTTTGCGAATATGAGGTGCCGAATGTAAGACTGATTAATGTAACAATATATTTTATTTTCACATTGAATTTTTATGCGAACAGCTATATTTTGCATTACTATAACTTGCATTATTATAATGCCTGCCATAGCTTTTTATATTCCACAGTTTAGTGACTGTTATACTATAGCCATAAATAATTACCAATTTCGAATATGGTTAATCCAGTAAATGTATAAATTATTTTCTTATATTAATATATCGATAATACCTATTACTTTCTTGTTCGTTGGTTGTGTTTTTAATTATTTTATCTGCATTTGTATCATAATTTATTTACTATAGTAAATACGCAATAAGGTTATTGCCTACAAAAAATCTGTATCTGTGGCAACGTTATATGTAAGTTCGATATCGACACAATATTTGCATTCAAAGCCTTCAAAGGACAATGGGCAAATTGAATAGATCTTGGCAACTGGTGATTTTTTAGTATGACCCTATGTATAGGGTTTTCTCGGAAAACCGTGTTTTGTTTTTACGTATTTTTTGCTCATTTCATTGAAAGTTACAGGGAGAAGAGAAGGTTGAAGAAATATTATGTTACTAACAATAATACTTTGCAAATATATATTTAGGACAGAAATCTTTGATAATCTTTATTAGTTTTGGCTAAAAATATTATTAATCTGAAGTTACGTATGAATATAGTTATATCCAGCCAGTGGGCTAATTGAGTAACGCATTTGAATTTCGAATATTCGAATTTGGATTTGGAGTCAACTCTCACTGCCAATAAGGTACATCAAATAGACATTATTCTAGAATCTAGAACGTCGTCTGTTTCTGCGTTATACATGACTGCATTTCATTTCTGTTGGTGGGTGGGGACATTTCTGCCCAATGGTCCTTTCGAACATAAAACAAGTGACGATTGTAAAAAGAAAAGTTCAAACTCAAACTTGAAACTTTCAAATTCAAACTTGGAACACGCGGTCGGTGCGGGTCTGTGACGCCGATGCGCAATTATTTGTGGAATTCTGTTTTGCCGCCATTTCCAAAGCCAAAGAACGGCTATCTTTGTTTATAGTTTTCAAAATTATTATATGAATGTAGATGAAGTTTTTTATGTATGTGACTGAACGTAATTAGGCAATAAAACACTCGTGTTTCTTTTATGAATTACTTATGCTTAAACGGCCTTTCTTTGTGTAACAGTCACTTAAGTAACTATTTATAGTATTTATACATAAATACTTAATTACGAATTTGGAACGCGGTATATCCAGTAAATACATAAAAAATATAACATTGTATCGAAATAATATTATTACTTCTTGTCCGTTGGTTGTGTTTTAATGCTTTTACTTGTACCTACTCGTGTATACAAAGTATAATTGTTATTTGACACGAGTGTGATCTCGGCTTACGTTATTGCTTAGTAAATGTAAGAAGTCTACCTATTCTACAACTTGTTATTTTATTATATTTACGAGGGTCAAACTGAAAGTTTCGGGAATAGAAAAAAATATCCAGTTAAAATTATCAAAAGTAATTTTATTGCTTTTGAAAGTATTCTCCCTTATATTAAATGTACTTTTACATACGTTCAAACCAGTTTTTGAAGCACTCATTGAACGCTGAAGGTGGGGTCGACAAAATGGCCGTTTTGTACGCCTCCACGGCATCTTCTGGCGCCTGAAACTGCTTACCACGTAACTTATCTTTGATTTTGGGGAATGTGAAAGAGTCATTGGGGCTTAAGTCAGGGCTGTATGGAGGATGGTTCAGTAATTCGAATTTTTCACCGTCTAGATAGTCCTTTGTTAACCGAGCCGTATGGGAGCTGACATTTTCATGGTGAAGGATGATGCGACGATTGAGGTTTTTTTTTCTCAGTTCACCAAACACACTCGGCAAACAAATGGTTGCATACCAATCGGCATTGACTGTTCTACGGTCATCAAGAGGAATTGTAGCCACGTGACCCGATTTGGAGACAAAACTAGCCACCATCTTTTTGGCCGTGCTGCGAGAGCGAACCACTTTTGTCGGCTTAATCTCGCCTTCATAGGCCCATACTCGAAATTGGTTTTTAGTTTCAGCCTCATAGGCGTATATCCATGACTCATTATCCAATACAATACTAAAAACTGCATTTGAGCTTCCTCTGTTGATTTTATTTAAAGTTTCGGGGCACTAATCGACACAAGTCGTTTTCGGTTCGTCGAACAACTGATGAGGTATCCACCGGGAAAACAATTTTTGCACGCCTAACTCTTGCTGTAGAATAATTTGTATTTGACTCATTCCAATGCCCAGAGACTCCTGAATTTCCCGATATGTCACATGTCGGTCTTCCGTAATCAGTTGACGCACAACATTGATGTTTTCTTGGGTGACTGCCGATTTTGGTCGACCTTGACGCACATTGTCCATGAGGGAAACACGGCCACGTTGAAATTCCGAAAACCACCTGTATATTGTGGTCATCGAAGGGACTTCATTATTAAAAGCAGCAATCATCCGGTCTCCACATTATTTTTGTGTTAATCCACTTTTAAAGTCGTAGTAAATCATAGCTCTTAAATTTTCACGTGACAATTCCATGTTGGGCAGCGACTCATCAAGTTCAAAAAACAATTGAAACCGAACCATTGTTTTTTTTTCTATGTGGCCAGTGTTTTAAGATAAGGAAACTTTGACGATTGTAAAAAGGTATAATACGTGATAAAAAATGTTATTTAAATATTAGTTTCCCGAAACTTTCAGTGCAGCCCTCGTATTACAATACGGAATACAAGTCAATGTGCATCTTCGATTCCGACTACCTACTTACTTAGTGCCTTTATTTGATAATAAAACTCGCTGCCTATAAAATTTCTGTGGTTTGAATGATTAATTAAAATCCTTCCTTATTAATTAGGTACAATAATTTACCTACACACGGAAAACAATAGTACATAAAAACGGCTAACATCCAGGGTTGCCACCTTTTTTCGAATATTCAAACATTGAGAAACATTTAGTACATAAAACATAGTAAGGGTTAATTTTACTTTAAATATGCTCCTAAGAGCACTTTTATTACGGGTCTACCAGCGCTTTGGTAATACTGCCTGTCCCAAGAAGAATGCGTCGCAAGAAACGTTGTAGACTTTTTTTTGTAACATGGAGTACCTCTACAAAATGAGGAGACAAGATATTCAAGTGCTTTGCTTACTGATCCAGGGCCAAGGCAACGTGTTGAACGCAATGAAATTTGGCCACGGAATAAGTCAACTGTTTTCTTATGGAATATTGATATACTCGCTAGTAGAGTGACTTATTCTAAGTCAAAATTTTGTTCTCGTTTAATTAAACCAAACCAAGTCCGGGGGAGGTTTGGGCCCAGGCTTAAAAAAAACTTATTTTTGTTAAAGTAATCTGTTTAAAGTTAGAACTTCAACCCCTCTTCCGATTAGACACGGATCTTTGCGGCTTGCTTTCTTTCTATTTCAATAAGCCTGTCGCTGCCTGTATTTTCAGTATTTTCTTGGTATTTTCACAAAAAAAATAGATCCAAGTTATGATTTGAGCTTGTAACGACATCTATTGAGACATGTTTGAAGTTTGAAACTACACACTTTTGACATTAAAACTATTTAAGCTCCCGTTAAAGCAGTTGAAAACGTTCCACTTCGTTTCAGACATGCTCGACCAACTGTCACTGTCACTCTCCAACCATCACAATTCTGCTACGATCTTGCACTCGTAAATTTAATACGTTTATCAATTTCATCTGTTAAAATGGCAACGTTATAAATTAATATTGTGTTGAATAAGACGCCAAAATGTTAGCGTCTATGTTTGTGATCTTTCTAGTGTGTGGGGAGGCGTTTAGCGAGGAGCAAACTGAATTCTCCGAAGGTAAACATTATCGAATCAATAAGAATTCCTTCTGTTCGCGCGTTCGGGCAATTTTTGAATTGAAGCAAGGCCGATGATGCCATTATGCACTTTTCGAATAAATAAAGGGTCAGGGGTAATCGTAGCATTGTCGGCTTGTCGCTGTGGACGACGAGTTTATAATACATTTGTTTAACAATCTGGTTTTATGACACAGTATTTACATAAAAAAATCTGAAATGAGTTCCGACACCAACAACCTAAAATACACCCTGTCAAAATGGAAAGGGTGAAAGTCATAAAAAGAAGCTTACGATTTTTAAGATTTCTATTTTCAAAATTAAATTTAACAGTTATGGTTACAAATAAAGTCGTATTTTTACAAGCTTTTTTATCTACTTTCACCTACGTCTGGAATCAAATCTCGCAAGTTAAATTTAATCCACTTCCTGGTTTCTGATTGAGCTGATGTTTTGATCACTTGTGTAAATCACAAAACAATGCAATAATCCGGCAGTAGATTTCTGGTGCCTCAGCCGGGACTATTTCCAATGGAGGGAACTCTTCAATGGTTTGATTGATTTGAAATTTGGTGCACATGATCTAAGATAGCTAACAATGAAGTATAGTTGGCAAACTGTACAGTCAGCAAAAAGCTAATCAAAAATGAATTTTTTCTTGCATTATTCAACTTGTACTTTCTATTTTTAGAAGATTTCAAATGTTCCCTTCCCGAGGTGAGGAGTGAGGACGACAAGCTAGATGTAACGAGATTCAGGTCTGACTTCTCCAAAATCTCAGAGGTGGGTTCTAGATTTCAGATTTTCAGCAAGACAAATCTCGGTAACCATTGATCCATTATCAAAGCACTATTTGTTTCACTTGTTATAGAGATATCTGTCAAAATAAAGAACTTCAAATTGTTAGCATTGATTTTTAAAAGCAGGTAACAAAATTTTACTTCATATAGTTTAAAGAAAATAGCATTAATTTGTTATTAGACATACAGTAATTAATAAAGAAAAAGCAAAAGGAGTATAGCCTTTGTCTGTTAAGTATTAGTAAATAAATTACATTTTTATCAAGGCTTTTCGCAATACAGATTATCGCAACTTAACGCCCAAATTGAGATATAGATAATGATATTCATCACCTATCCTAGTTTCATGTATCAGTGTTATTATTATAATTTCGACAATTGACATGTTTAAATACGGTTTTAGGTTAAATTTCCAGGTTTGATTGGTCCGCTGAATGAGAGATTGATATGTAAAATAAAGTGCATCGACGGCAACTGGGTCGGGCCACTCTGCTCCAGTACGCCTGGTAAGACTAATAATGGGCTATCATAGTTATAGATAAACAGACAAGGTGGCCAGAAGATTATGGTAAATATTTTAACCCGTGGCTGGGTATACGAGTCTGGAAACACCTGTAAATTTTTTCCTGAATATTTTCACTATTGGCTTTGTGGGAGACAAATGCTTCATCGCTTTTCAGGTCATTGCGCCCTGTGTTTTACCTACCTTACGTCCCGTGCGCAAGTCCCGTTAGTCGGCGCGTACGCACCTGCAATTGTTCGACATTGCGATGCTACGCGGTTGACTACGAGGGCTGCACTGAAAGTTTCGGGAAACTAATATTTAAATAACATTTTTTATCACGTATTATACCTTTTTACAATCGTC
>BHDV01016455.1:47540-65523 GCA_005406045.1 Adoxophyes honmai | reverse complement strand
GTACCATTCACTAGACCGAAGTTTGAAAACTTTTGGAATTATTGTTAAATTTTCGATTTCGGATGTCAATTATGACTGGACTAATTACCTTATTTTTGTATTCCGTGGTCGCGGGTGACGTAGGTACGTCGCCTAGCTTTTGTACGCTGCTTGGTAATGTAGACTTCAACACAGTGACTGTAAGGTTCAGTATCGTTTAAAGACCATAAAATTCTTTCCGATTCCGGCCGTTTGGTGGAAATCATGCATAAGGGGTCACGTCATGAGCCCCCACTCCGGAAGTTTGATGATCTTTGTCGATGTTTAGTTATTTGACTAACCTAAAAACATGTCTCATTTTTTCCACAATATAACTAACGGACTAATTAGAATATTATTGGTAACCCAGTCAAAATCCGTATTGTTTCCAGAAAGAGACGCACTTCTCCCACGGCGCCACAATCGTGGCCCGCTGTCGCAACTTTGGGCTGTACAAGATGAAGGGCGAAGGGGTGCTCCGCTGCGAGAACGGCGAGTGGGCGCCGCGGCTGCCCGAGTGCGTGCCCACCACTGTCATCACCAACTTTACAGGTACAGGTACTACTACAGCCAAGGACTTTAACATGAGCCACCATAGAACCGTTTCAAAGAAAGTCATTACGATTTCCCTTGACTCTTGGGATGTCACTATGACGTTTACTGTGAATTGATGGTGGCTCATGAATTAAAGTCTTTGACCAGTGCAGAATGCATTTGAATACGTTTTTAGCCAATCAAAAGCAGTATCATTGCGCGGGAAATTCTTTAACGACCATTGGTTATACTGCGCGCGACGCCGGCAACTCCGGCGCCTGCCATTTTGCCTCGCGAAATGAGCAAGAAAGAAAGATTTAATTTTGTCATTGTTATTGCATATTCTACTTATGGTTACGGGGCGTCCGTCTGTCTGTCGCCAGGCTCTCACGAACCGTGCTAGCTAGACTGTTTGTCACAGATTATGTATTTCTATTGCCGATTTGCCGCCATGACAACGAATACTAAAAATAAAGTAAAAATATTATTTACGGGGCTTCCATACAACAATCGTGATTCCTTTGATGTTTTGGGTCATTAAAATACCAGTAGCAGACACTTTAAATATTTACAGAATAGTAAGCTGTATATCTACTTTAAAAGAATAATTAAAATGTAATAAATATGTAAGGGGGGCTTTTTGCAGTCTTTGATTCCGGTATCTTTGGTTCAGTTATGCTTTAGGCGACAGGCTAGCAATCTGTCACTATTATACCTCTTCCATCTGTTCCTAAAATTATTCTGGAAATGGTTGCAATAATTTTGTCTATATCTCGTCTACTCGCTTACCTTCTCTTCTGTATGTGCAGGGGACGCGCCCCCGGCCATACTCTACACCGTGGTAAGCGGGTCGGCCGTGGTCTCCCCCGCGGGCGAGCTGTGCGTGTACCCCGAGAGCACGCTGCGGCTGGACTGCGTGTCGCGGCGTGCGGCGGGCGCCCCAGAATGGAGCTGGACTCAAGCCCTGGGGCAGCATAGCGCTGGTAAAAAAAAAAAAAAAATTTTTTTTGGGTTGCCACCCGTAGCATATTTTAGCAAGGCGAAACTTTAGTGTTAAATAAACTGTATTGTAGCTATGACGCGTGGTGTCAAATTTAAAATAGCTGGCGTGGAGCTGGACTTATACTAGAGACCGATAGGTACTTAAAAGATGGTAAACAATCTTGACATGTCTTTTTATTGAAATACACAGTCTAAAAATGAAAATCGTTACAATATACAATTCAATTATGAAAGTAAATGATTTTTTCATACCTAAATTGTAAAATGTAAAGATTTTGATTTATAAAGTGTATGTTTAAATAAAAAGACACGTCAAGATTGTTTACCATCTTTTAAGTACCTATCGGTCTCTAGTTTAGGCCCTGGGGCAGCATAGCGCTGGTAAAAAAAAAAAATTTTTTTGGTCTGCCGTTCGTCCTTTGTTAGTTAGCAGGGCGAGACTTTAAAAATAGCTATGACGTGTGGTGTCTAAATTGAATAGCTGGTGTGGAGTTGGACTCAAGATACAAGACTTAGGGCAGCTTATTGTTGGTAAAAAAAAAACCAGTTGTCAGAAGTGCTATGATGTACAGTGTGGCCGGAAACTGACTGTGAATATTTTAACCAGTGGTCGGTTACCCGTCTTACAAAAAGAAATTACACACCCCTGAATTAAAAAAAAAATACAAAAAAAAGCGGAAATGGAAAATTCAGTATCTCGACCACTGTTTAAAATATTTCCGTTTACTTTTGGCCTTGTATTTTTTTTACTATTACCCTCCCGTTTTGCCGCAGGTTGGTCCGAGGAAGAGGGAGAGAGAGACTCGCACTACGGTCTCACTCTGACCAAGATGTCGGCGCGCCACAGCGACCAGTACATCTGCGCGACGCCCGCCGGCCTCACCAACACGATCCATATTAAAGTTGTTAGTGAGTTTGCTTGCTTAATACGTCCTATAACACAAACCGAATAACCGAACCACCGTAGCAGCTAATGTTGACTGTGTAAAAATCTGAATGCGGTTCAGAATACATCTAATTACCAAGTTTCAACAGTATAGTTCTTATTGTTCTGGAAAAAAATGGCTGTGACATACGGACCGATAGACAGACAGATAGAAATGACATATCTATTAGGATTCCGTTTTTTGCCATTTGTCTTCGTAACGATAAAAAGGTTATTGCCGATAAGTTTAACAGTCTTACTCTCAAGTTCTAGTTGGACTTAGTTACACGAGTACCTGAATTTAGTGAGTTTTTCAATTTTTCGTTTTAATACTTAGGTATTGAATTATGGAACAAATTTTATGAATAAAACAGAAAGAAGAAAAAAGAAAGATAACGACACTGCATATAATATAACTCACATTTTAAATCGAATTTTGCTCGGCATGTTTCGATTCCGTGTGGTGTCGGGTTTAGGATAACACCTCTCCCTTTCTTCCGTGGATGTCGTAAGAGGCGACTAAAGCGAAAAGCTAGCGACCTATCATTAATCAAACCTGACAACTTAAAACCTAAAATATTTTTTTCATGTGCTCTGCCTACGCTATTTTACGTGATGTATGTATGTATGCATGTAACAAGTTCTCCCTTACCCAGTAAGACCACGCCGTCCCAATCGTTCCAGATGTGAACTGTCCCCCGTTGAGGGTCTCCTCGCCGAGGGTGCGCCAGTTCGCGCAGGGCTCCCGGCTGGGACACTCGGTCCACTTCAGCTGCCAACCGGGGTACCATCTGAACGGGTCTGCGGTGCTCACTTGCAGTGCTGACGGTAAAAAATAGTTTTATAAATGTTTTTTTACAAATAAAATACAGACTAATGAACGTGGATGAAGCAAAAGATGTGTCAGGATCGTAGCAAGTAGAACAAAGTGATCTATGCCTACCCCTTTGGGAAAGAGACGTGACGGTATGCTTCTATGTAAAATACAACGTGTTACAAAAATACGAGTAAAGCAGAAATGGAAGTAAATAGCCCATTATAAAGGAGTCAATTTACAATATTTGAAAAAAAACCGTTCAATCATCTTATTGAGTCTGCAAACCTTTTTGAATTATTTTTTTAATCCGTCAAAGAATAGGTACACTGTGTTAAATAATCTATAACTTCAGGTCTATTAAGTGACAGCTTACACGGGTTTACAATATTTTTCGGTTTAATAATTAACATTTTACCCGTTTTTTTTTGTAACACGTATACTGTATGTCAGGGGTGGCCAACTTGATTGGACCCAAGATCTCCTGTTTACTAACGAAATTCTGTGCGAACTTATTAAGCGGTTGGTGATTACGTTGCGCCGTTTTGTCTACATATTTATGTAGCGTGGAACTTCAAATAAAACTCGTCTTCTCGTAAATCACGTCTTATTTAGAGCAAAATCAATTAAAATCCCAATAACATCCTCTACTCTAGCTAAACGTCTTTCCGTCCTCCTGTCAACCATCTTTCTCCCAAACCTTTCATTCATTCCGTCCTTCCCGTACACTCAATCGTCCCATTCGATCACTCTCATTCGTACATCCTTTCTTCCGTAAGATATCCATCCTACATTTATATTTCCTCGCCACAATCGACTGGATTAACAGTCGCGATCGACCTATTGGCCACCCCTGCTGCATGTGATACGCAAAACGCACTCTATTGTTATAGGTACCTGGTCATCCCCACCGCCCCTATGCGCGGAGACCTCCTGCCCCGCGCTGCCCCTGTCCCCGCACCTCAGCCTCTCGGAGTACAACTCCTCGTACGGAGGCCGCGCGGTGTTCCAGTGCGCCTGGGGCTACCGGCTCGTGGGCGCGCCGGGGCTCGAGTGCGAGCAGGACGGCGAGTGGAGCGGGCCCGCGCCGCTCTGCACGCGTGAGTGAGACAGACTGATGATGTTCCTTTTCAGCTTCTTTTTACAGATACGGTGACATAATAGAAGTTAGGTAGAATATCCAATAACAGATGAAATCTTCCTTTCTCGCACATCTCGCCTGGCAAAATGGCGACCGCCAGAGTTATCGGCGTCGCGCGCAATATATTTTTTTTACTGTCGAAGATTTTCTCGGGCAGTTTCACTGCATTATGATTGGCTAAAAGCGTATTCAAATAATGCAGTCTACGCAAGTACATTGATGTGACTTATATTTCTGGTCGATCGTACTTTGTGCTAAATATCTCGCGCTTCGGCCGACTGCGTCACAGAATATTCGGTATTCGGCCTAGAGATATCGCGAATATTCGCATTCGTGAGACCTCCTGCCCCCCGCTGCCCCTGTCCCCGCACTTCAGCCTCTCGGAGTACAACTCCTCGTACGGAGGCCGAGTGGTGTTCCAGTGCGCCGGGGCTCGAGTGCGAGCAGGACGGCGAGTGGAGCGGGCCCGCGCCGCTGTGCACGCGTGAGTGAGACGGACTGATGTCGGATTATAATGGATGACGTGAGAAACGCTAGCTAGACAACTAGCTACGAGAACGTCGATAGACGGCATCGGACAACGTCGATCGAAGTTGATTGATTGATCTAGTAAAGACCGGTCGCGGAGCACAAAGGAATTCGGGCGTTGACTCCCTGCTGTCTATCTCTGTCGCACGCGTGCAGTGATATTGCCCTCACGCTCGCACAGTGCGACGCACGTGCTCAAGTGCGAGCGTGAGGGCAATATTACTGCACGCGTGCAACAGAGATGGATAGCAGCGGGTCGACGCTCGAATTTCTCTGTGCTCTGCGACCTGCTTTTAGTCAAAATATTTATTCAGGTTTATAGCCAAATAGCCATATTTAGCATAATGTTCGGTTAGGGTTAGAATAACATCCCTCCATTACTTCCGTAGCGACTAATTGAATAAGTTATGGTATATTTTTAGCGACAGGCTAGCAACTTGTCACTACATGCAAACCTGCCAACTCAAAACCTAAAAAAATATGCTAGACGTGGCCATGGAACATGAAATAGTTATGGTTTTGTTTAAGTAGCATATCGTGTACTCCGCCTAACCCGTTTGGGAATGCACGCGTGATGTATGTATTTACTATTCTTGGCAACGCAAATTTATATCGCCAATTGCCCTTCCCCAGCTATATACTGCCCGGAGCCCGCGTTGCCTGAGCACGGACGGCTCCTCACGGAGCCATCGGCGAAGCACGGCAAGTCCCCAGTGGGAGACCTCATCATATACTCCTGCGACGAGGGTCACGAACTCGTCGGGGAGTCCTCCATCGTCTGCACAGAGAACGGATTCTGGTCCCACCCTCCCCCATTTTGTCTCCCACCGTCTGAGGTCAGGAAGAGTGATACGATATACGTGGAGAATACTACCCTGGTACATGTTGAGGAGTAAGGGGAAATCTAAGGCAGGGGTGGCCAACTTAACACATTCAGAACCAAGGACCCGGCTCGCGGGTTCTTCATAACTAGACATCGGATTATATGCACTTGCATATTTGCATATGCAAATGTATATTTTGGCACTTTTTCACTGATAGTGCATATTTTGATACTTTTTCATTGATACTGCATATTTTCGTGTTTGGCATGTTGTTTTACGTAGAGTAACGCCCTTCCAAGCTCGCTATCGCAAAAGGTTCGTAGTAAATTAGATGCATTTTGTGTAAAATCATTGGTTTGGAGGCCATCAAGAAAATTGACGCATTTATCATCGGCACCGGACAAACTTTCCCTGAAGATGTTTCTGCAGAGATGGCGCCAAATTTAAAGTTTTGTCCAGTAACGTCAGTTGACGTTGAAACGTCACAAGTTTGCAGTAGAAATCTTAGAAAAATATATTGTTGTTTACTGCCACATAAACGAAAATTCTAATTTAAATGATTTTTGACTGTGCAATGTGCATATATTGGTACATTATTTCGTCCTGATGCATATGTTAGTGCATATTTCGCCCTTTTTTAGTGCATATTTGCATGCATATTTTGGCATTTTGATAGTGCATATAATCCGATGACTATTCATAACATTCGCGAGATACCGAGAACCCGGTAGCCGGGTTCATTTTGTACTAGCTATAGACTACTCGGTTCCGTACAGATGTTTTGATTTTAGCGGTCGTGAATGTGTTAACTAGACTCAAGATCTACTGTCTACTTGCGAAGCGATATGCGATCTACCGATCACATACCTCTTGATATCTTAAATGAAAGCGTAGTTTGGTACGCAAATACATTTGTAGTAATTTTTATTTCGTGAAACGAAAACGAATTTATTTATCAGAAAATTGCTGACTGGCGTAAAAATATTGAACATGGATATGTTTTTGCCTTGCTACGAACGACTGGACTAATAGTCGCGATCGACCGGTTGGCCACCCCTCGTCTTAAGATCTTTCGCAAGTGGAGGTACTCAAAATTAAAAAATACATGTTTGTGCATACATATTTTCTAAATACGTTTTTTTAGTCATCTGCCGAATTTGAATAGCGCCCACTTTGGAAGGTCGATCGAAGTATTTTTGGGTTGCTTGACAAAAAGTGAAATGTTGGTTTGTTTACAGTTTGGTCTCTTAAATTTTATTAGAATAAATTTTAGCTGTAAGCTCTGTACAGATTGGTATTGTGTGTAAGAGATGAATCAAATTTTTACTGTAATCTAATCTTTGTTGTTTTTTTTTTAATTTTTGTGAGGGTTTGGGAAATGAGACTTTCCGAGTTAAATATAAGCATCACACGAGTGTTTTATGATTTACTGTTGTACAGTTTCGAGATTATTTTACATAGTGATACTCAAATAAGCCAAAGATTTCATTCCTTTAAGATTATAGTAACTTATAGATTAAGGTGTGATTGTATGGTGAATTTTTCCTTTTTCTATTCAAAGTTATAGTTATAAGTATAATTGATACATATTCTTTATACATTTACTTGGTCTGGGAATAATGAAACGGAATCATTAAATTTGTATGTAAAAGTGACTTTTTTCTATTCCTTTCCATTAAACTCATTGTTGTGTTTACTGACGTAAAGAAAGCTTTTTTTTGGGAAAAGAAAGAAATGTATGGATCTTTACAAAGACCCAATGAGGTATTTTTGATTGAATCGTAAGTTTTTTGATTTCTGAAATAAGATAAAAGGATGTGTAAATGTATCTCAAAATCAACTCACGCGTTATTGTTGTAAATTGTCTTCGATGTCATTGGAATTGTTCTTAATGAAAATTAAAGGTTATTTGTGTGGAACGGACTTTTATTTTTGCGAGACGTCACTAAGTTCTAAGACCTAATTATGTACAGCTGAGTACATGTTTTATCTACACACATATTATAACTTTTCTAAATCTAAAAAAACCGGCCAAGTGCGATTCGGACTCACGCACTGAGGGTTCCGTGCAAACCGATTACAACGCCATCTAGTGAGAGATTTTCGAACTAATGATAAATTTTAATTTTATTTATTTCAAAAAATTACTTAAGTAAGATTTTGTTCCAAGAGCTATCCATAATAAATACCCCACACGTATGGGTTTTATGAAACAATTTTTTTTGAGTTTCAGTTCCATGTATGGGGAACCCTAAAAAACTATTGCCCTTTTTTTTATTTTTGTCACAATCTTAATGCGTTTCACAGAACACTACTCACCAAGTTTTATTAGTATAGTTCTCATAGTTTCGGAAAAAAGTGGCTGTGACATACGGACAGAAGGACAGACATGACAGACGAATCTATAAGGGTTCCGTTTGTTGCCATTTGGCTACGGAACGGAACCCTAAAAATCAGTAAAAACTCCAATGGTCAACAGTCAACAACTAGCATTAATATTACTGCTACTTGAAACATTACAAAATAATGTAAGTACTAATCGTTATACATGCACTAAACTAAAAAGACACAAATAACGTAAGTGAATATATTTAACGAAAGTATTAACTATTAAAACTGCCAACATGCTGCCAACCTGCATTTCAAAAATCCCTTACGCATTTTTCACTTTTGAATTTTAGGGTAACAAACAGTTATAGTTAGCAGCAATTTTTGTCACTACAGTATTGAACGGAGTGCACATAATTTCATTTTGAGTATCTCATTTTATATTTAAACTTTTATCAACTCATCAATCGTTTATCAAAACCACAAAAAACTTTTTATCTAACAAAGATGACGTAAAAATTGGCGGCAAAATAGCAAACGCGATTTTTTTTTCCCAATTTATTCGAATGGCACTAGGTAGCACTTGAAACATTAACAAAATATTTAGTTGTATTTTTACTTTAATAAAGTGAAATGTTTCTATACAATGAACGGGATTTTTTGCCTATTTTTGGTTCCTACTTTTCATTTCCCACTTGGGCGATTCAAAACGATTTAAGCAATTCTTTATACCGCTCCAGTGTTTGTTTTGAATTAAACTGTCAAGGCTGTCAGTCCAACTGACATGAACCAAATCTAGATATCCATCTTCTCTTCCTGTTTCTGCCATCCAATCCATTGCCATTTTATTTTACCGGGATAGGGATAGGCGGGATACCGGGAAACAATTCGATACCGCAAAAACAAGTCTAAATCATAATAAATCGATCCTAAATGTTTCAAAATACCGCTTGAAAATGCGTGTCTTTGTTTTGTTTTTGTTATTTAAATTAAGTTTAAAGTTTTCTCCAACGTTTTGCGGCGAAATTTACCAGAACGAAACTTTGAAATGGCCTACTATTGGAATATCGGTGCTTGTTCGCAACAAGGCGCACACATTACCCTATTTTTTAAGTAGTCTCGTGGAATTGGATTATCCTAAAGACAGATTGTATGTTTGGTGAGTTTGAGGTCAATGTTTATCATCGTTGTTTTTATCTTTCGACCACGAAATTAGGTCGTTTCAACGGATAATGCCACGTAGCTGTAGTAATTTTATAGTCACACCAATCCAACCATAACTTATGAAATTTGAATTGAGTATTGATTGATTTTTTTGTAGATAAAACATCACTATATTATAAACTTTACTATGAACCACTAAACGTTTTTATGATACCATATGTACTAAATTTCAGTCTATTGTGCTATGTAAGCTATGTTATAAAAAATATAAAATAAGAAAAATGCATAATTTGGATTTTTTTCAAAATAAGTTAGTTAGGCTTTTTAGTTTTGTTGAAATCATGCTATAATGACACTCTCCTAAACAAATGAGACCTAAATTCAGTTTTTTTTTCAATATTCAAAAGGCTCTACATGTCTCAAGGAGTCCTTGCACTTTTTCAGGATCCACAGTGATTATAACCAAGACAATAGCATAGAAATATTGGAGAACTGGTCCAAGCGATACAAGTCGCAGTACCACGGCATTTACCTGACAGCACTGAAAGGTGGCGGGACCCACCACAGCGACGAGAACAACACGACCCACTGGAGCCCTATGCACTTCAAACATGTCATAAAACTGAGGGAGGAAGCCCTGGGGTTTGCGAGACAGAAATGGGCAGATTTCCTATTCGTAAGTCACTTTTTTCGGTACTAAATTGTTGTGACCAACTAGTCTTTTTATTATTGTCTATTACATGCACATACATTATGCTTGTTTTCTCAAATGGGGTAGGCAGAGCACTCGAATGCTGCATAGACAAAACCATGACTATTTTTCATCTCTTTGGTCACTTCTAGCATATTTTATAGGTTTGGAGTTAGGTATAATAGTGACCGTCTTTACTACTTTGCGTAACCTTAATGTGTAAATATTAGGAGACACTCACAACAAAAATAAAATAAAATGGCATAGGTACATTACTTTCGAGGGACTCCCCATAAAACACAAATGAAAGGCGTAACCACCTTTGAAAAATTAAATGTAACTCATACAATTGAAGAGTTCTCCATAAAGTCTAAATGTACAGGCTAGCCAACTTGGAAAAACTAAATTCCTTATTTTTTACTTAAAAACAATGTTAAAAACATTGTTTGGACCCCCCTCATCCATCGTAATGCACACGCATCATAATGTTACACAGGACCCTTGAATTGTGTTAAGTAATACTTGAACACCCCCTTGCAACACTAGTACATCTCTGATTTTATATTACAGATGTTGGATGCAGACGTGTTCCTGACACACAAACAGACACTGAAACGTCTCGTGCAGAAGAACATGACAGTTGTGGCCCCGATGCTTGTATCCGACGGACTCTACTCTAACTTTTGGTTGGACTATGACCTTACTATGTGCATGGTGCATGCCCTGTGTTCATGAGGTGCTTATACTTTGTTTACTAAGGCTACATACATTCATATTTTTATATTCCCTAACGTTTTATGTCATAATGATCATTTGCCATAAAACTCATATGCCATATTTTTAGTTTCCCTAAACATTTTATTTCAGAAACGATTGTTTTGGCGCTCCGCTCGCTTCGCTCGCTCATAAAAAAACCTAACCTAACCTATTTGATTTCTACCCTGCCTAATTGATTCCTAACTATTTTAGAATTATGGAAAATGATTATTATGGCAAGTGATCGTTAGGGATAATGCCCATTAGAACAAAACAGTTTGTGCAAATGATTCTATGGCAAATGATGTTAGGGATCACGAGGGACACCCCGCGAAGAATCATGACTATTTCACAATTCAAAACTACTTCTAGCATGTTTTTTAGATTTAAGTTAAAAGGTGCAATAGTGACAGGTTGCTATCCTGTTGCGTTAAATATATCTTAGACAATTTCTGTAGTCGCCTCTTACGACATCCACGGAAGAAATGGTGAGGTGCCTCTCTGGTTTCTCTGTTTCTGAAATCGTAACTTAATTAACTTTTGGCCAAGTTAAATCATGATAAAATAACAAAACATTCACTAACAAATCTAACAATACAAGTTTCTTTGCTGGCAGTGCTTTAAACATAAAACTATTTTGTGACTTACTCACTGTGAAATAAAACGCATACACTCTTTATATCGAAATTAGCGTTTAGGTTCACTTGGTCCACATTCCCATTTCGTTCACATTCCTACTTCGTCCAAAATCCCACTTCGTCCGCAATCAATTCCCAATTTGACCACTTCCCATTTTGTCAGCATTCCCATTTTGTCAGCATTCCCATTTTGTCAGCATTCCCATTTCGTCCACCTCCCGTTTTGTCAAGATTCCTATTTCGTCCACAATCCCATTTCGTCCGCATCCAATTCGTCTGCATTCTCATTTGGTCCACATTCCCAGTTCGTCCGCATTCCCATTTCGTTCACATTTCCAAGACACCCACAGCCACAACATAAAAAAATTCAACGGAATTGATTTTTTCTAAAAGTTTGCTCTATGAACATACTAAATGTTCTCGAGGGTAGAGGTGAGCGAAAACCGCTTTGGCTAGAAATGTTGACGAAATGGGAATGTTGACGAAATGGGAATGTAGACGAAATGGGAATGTTGACGAAATGAGAATGTTGACGAAGTGGGAATATAGACGCAATGGGATTGTTGACGAAGTGGGAATGTGGACGAAGTGGGAAGAGGACGAAGTGGGAATATGGACGAAATGGCAATGTTGACTAAGTGGCATTTTGGGCGAAGTAGGAATATGAACGAAATGGGAATGTGGACGAACTGAACCTAAACGGAAATTAGTTCGACATGGTTTGAGCCAATTCGTCACCCATCATAGGAGGCAACGAGCTTCGCGCGTCACCGCTCGTTAGGCCCGACCGCTTAGCGCAACTTTGGTTACAGTCAAACAAACAGTCGCGGGAACTAAATAAAAGCTTGTATTAATAATGTTCTTCTATAACTATATTTGCTCTGAGTTATTGTTTAGTGGTAAGGCAAGCTTCATCCTCATTTCACGCAAGAATAATTATTTACGACTCGTTTGCTTTGCGATATATCAACTACATAAATAACTATGCAGCGCGAAAAGTTTATGCTGTAGTTCTTTTATGCAATGAAGTAGAATGAATTGCTTTATACGTGGTATTACATTAATGGTATCATGAATAGTATGTTGTACGATGACACATTTAACAAGATAAGTTGGTGTTCAAATGTATGTGTTATTATTATTTTTACCAATTTTAGACGTTATTCATGGAAACAAAATAGTTTTTCTAGCAGCTTTTTCTTCAGTTTTCAGTTGGTTGCATATTGTCACTTATTGGTCTTATAATTAAACGTTTTTTTATTTGCAAAATTTCAGCGAATTGTATGCATGAGCCACGTTGAATCTTTATTTTGTGAGACTCATAACAATAAACGTAATAAAAATTTCCTTTGTCAAGCAATGCAATGTCACTATGATTTTTCACTGTGAATAAATTCATTGTAAGTTTTCGATTACGGCAAGCAATATTTTGCAGAATAAAGCGACAAATGCTTTAAGTCTTTAGGCGACAGGCTAGCAACCTGTTACTATTCTACCTCTTCCATCTGTTTGAAAACCTAAACTTATGCTAAAAGTGGCTGCGAAGCGTGAAATAGTCTTGGTTTTGTCTATGTCAGGTTTCGTGTGCTCTGCCTACCCCATTTGGGAACACATTCGTGATTTTAGTTCTTTATTGTATTCAAAATTCCCAGGTGCGGTATGACAGAGAAGTACTACTACGAAAGGACGGAGGACTACAAGCCGATACTGAATAGGAAGAGGAGGGGCTGTTTCGCTGTCCCCATGGTCCACACGGCTGTGCTAGTAGCCCTGAGGGCTAGGGCTTCGGATCACCTCACCTATGATCCGGCTAAGGCTACGGGCTATGACGGGCCCGTGGACGATATTATTACATTTGCTATCAACGCTAGGAATAATGGTAAGTGTTTGAATATGAAACTATTGTGAAACTTTGATAATGAAAAATGTAGTCAGCTCACATAAAAACCGAACTATGATTAAATGACAATAGTAGTGAGGAAATGTTAAATTATGCTAGAAGTGGCTGCGAAGCGAGAAATAGTAATAATCATGGTTTTGTCTATGTCACGTTTCGTGTGCTCTGCCTACCCCATTTGGGTACAGGCGTGATTGTATGTATGAAACGTGGAATAATCCTTGTATTGTTTAGGTAGCATTTGTATAGACAGCGTTTCTCTGCATTTCGTCGGTGGATGTCGTACCTGTCACTATTATACTCCCAACTCAAAATCTAAAAAAAGTGCTAGAAGTAGCCACAAAACGTGAAATAGTCATGATTTTGTCTACGAAGCGTTTCCTGTGCTCTGCCTACCCCGTTTGGGAACACAGGCGTGATTGTATGTATGTTGTATAGACATTATATTTTTCCTTTAAAGAGTAATAGCCTATTATTTAATCCGGACTACTATCTTTACGTCTGCAAAATTTCAAAGCAACCGGTTCAGTAGTTACGGCATGAAAGCGGACCAAACAAACAAACAATCAAACAAACTCACTTTCTGACTTATAATATTAGTAAGGATACTCAGGCAAAACGGGTAACATTCCAGACATACCGCTCAACGTTTGCAACGACGTGCTATACGGCTTCGCCCCGGTCCCCCTCGAGGAAGACGACGAACTCTCAAACGACTTTGAACAACTCCTGAACCTCAAACTGGAAGCCATTAGCCGTCTCTCCCCACTCCCTTTGCTTCCCTCTCTAGAACAATACGTGAACTACCCGCAAAAGTGGAAGTTCAACTGCGATGAGATATACATGATCAATTTGGAGAGGAGAAGAGAGAGGCGGGAGAATATGATGCTCAGTTTTGATGAGTTGGGCATGGAGGTGAACCTGTTTGAGGCTGTTGATGGCAGGTGGGATTTTTGGACTTGTTCAAACTAGTTTTTAGGACGCTTTGGCTTGTATTACAATCTAGTTTACTAAAATTTGCTTAATTAATTGTGTGAATGGCGGTTAAGAATAACACCTCTCCATTTCTTCCGTGGACGTCGTAAGATGCGACTAAGGAAATAGGTTTAGGTGTGCTTTAGGCGACAGGCTAGCAACCTGTTACTATTATAAAATTATAATCATACATCTGTTTTCAAACCTAAAGTAGGTTAAAAGTGGCTGCGAAGCGTGAAATGACCTTGATCATGGTTTTGTCTATGTCACGTTTCGTGTGCTCTGCCTACCCCACTTGGGAACGCGGGCATGACTATGTATGTATGTCAATTGTATGAATCATTCACAGTGAATAAGTGGAATGGGATACCATAGTCGGGTTTAGAATAGCACCTGTCCATTTCTTCCGTGGATGTCAGAGACTAACGAAATAGGATTATGGCATGTATGCTTTAGGTGAGAGGCTGGCAACCTGTCATTATTATATTTTAACATCTGTCTTCAAAGCAAAATTATGCTATAAGTGGCTGCGAAGCGTGAAATAGTCGCATTCATGGTTATGTCTTAGTCACATTTCTGCTCTGCCTACCCCATTTGGGAACACAGGCGTGATTGTATGTATGCATGAGTACTAATTTTTTTTTGTTTTTTTAGGAATTTGGACTTGAACGATCTGAGGGACCATTCGGCTACACTTATGCCTAACTATGAAGATCCATATCACAAGAGGTATTTGTTACATATCATAGATAATATTAACTTTATACATAAGACTATTGAAGTTTAGGTAAACTTAAGTAGGTACTTTTAATATCGAGATTAGCTCGACACGTTTCGGGCCAATTCGTGGCTCTCATCTGGAGTTGCGTGTCATGGCAGTGGATAGATAGCAGGGGTTTGATTGGTCAAATTTTTTGCCGTTTTGGTCAATAATGCGATGTTGCGAGTAGTGTTGGCAAGGTGTGGTTTTAGTAGAGTGAGTAGAGTAGGTTACACGTTGGTAGGTAGTATAAGTGTGGTGTGTTTGGCCGTTTCGATTTTGGCCTTTTTTTAGGGTTCCGTACCCAAAGGGTAAAAACGGGACCCTATTACTGAGACTTCGCTGTCTGTCCGTCCGTCCGTCTGTCCGTCTGTCTGTCTGTCACCAGGCTGTATCTCACGAACCGTGAGAGCTAGAGAGTTGAAATTTTCACAGATGATGTATTTCTGTTGCCGCTATAACAACAAATACTAAAATCAAAATAATAATAATAATTAAGGGGGGCTCCCATAGAAAAAATGTGTATTTTTTGCAGTTTTGGGTCTATTTAAATAATTGTAACAGTTAAATACTTGAAATGCTCACAGAATATTTGATTAAATATTTACTTTAAAAATAAATAATAAAATTGAAATAAAATTAATATCCCATACAAAAATTCTGATTTTTTGTAGTTTTTGGTACGGAACCCTTCGTGCGCGAGTCCGGCTCGCACTTGGGTGGTATATTTAAGTTTGTTGTCAGGGCTTTTTTTGGCTGATTTTTATTGGCGAGGGTTATAGTTGCGGTATAGACGGTAGAGGTTTGTTTGGAGTCGCTTGTCGTTTAGTTTTTGTAGTGACGGTGGCAAACGGGCCACCGTCGCCAAGCAGGTTCGCTGGCGGGAACTGCGATGGCGACGGTGTGGCAGGTTGTTGTTTTTCGCGGTAATATCTCGGGGGCAGTCGGGACACGCGTCGATGTGGTCGCGCTCGCGGGCAGTAAAGTCGTCACCATGATCATGACTAAGTATATCACGCTTTGCAGCCACTTCTAGCTTAGTTTGAAGTTTGCAAAGATGGTAGATGTAGAATAGTGACTGGTTGCTAGCCTTTAAGTTTTAATAGGGTTTTTGAACATTTTTGAAATATATTTTTAATAAATTCTTCATTATGTAATAAACACGATATATTAGTATTTCCGGATTCTTGTCTGTATTAACAAAGAAAATAAATATTCAAGTTCAAATTCTCAAACTCACGCCAAAAACGGTGTTTGACGTCAAATGCAAGTAAACAAAGGCACCACACAAAGAAGCTGTCAAAATTGTCATGTCAAATTATCAATATCCACTTTGACCACAGATACCTTTCATGGTATGTGACGTCATCAATCAATCCCAAACGTTTCAGTCACAGATACATTATTAACGAATATTAGAAATTAATAGAACAAAATACTCTAAAAATGCATAATATTTTGAACAAAAGAGAGTGAAATATGTTTAATTTTCCTATAATCTGTTAGGATGGCCACAAATTATAGTTTATTTTTACTGTTGTCAAAGACCCTATTGTAAGCATTTACATTTTCATTTTTTTGTTTTAGGCCAATGAAAGCAGGTGAAGTGGGTTGTTTCCTGAGCCACTATTACATTTGGGAGAAGGTAATGTACTTTTACTACTCGCAATTCTACAATGGAAATGTCACAAAATTATGCGAATAATCGCATCATTTGTAACATTTACATCGACATTACATCGCATCAAATGTCTTGTCTCGCTCACTCAATGTTGATATTGTTGATTTTGAACAATTTTTAAGTTTGATTTCACTAATTTATCTGTGGTATTTCATTTCTTTTTAAACATTCGCATTCGAAAAATCGCATCTTGGAAATTGTGTAAAATTTACACACATCGTGACTTAAGACGATGTCAAATGTTTACAGATAGTCGAGCAAAACCACGCCATAACGCTAGTATTGGAGGACGACATACACTTCGTGCCATACTTCAGGCATCGGTTTTTGCAGCTGCTACAAGAAATACAGAAACTGGATTGGGACCTTGTGTTAGTAAATATACATAGTATTCAAGATTTTTTTTTTTAAGTTTGCTTCACGTGGTTATCGAAGTTAGTGTGTTTAAATGTCTTGAAAGAGTTACAATAGGGATAGGTTGCTAGCATGTCGCCCCAAATGTACCTCAACCTTCCTTAGACCCGTTTTACGACATCCACGGAAAAAATGGAGAGGTCTTCTACCCCGACAAAACACAGGAAAACTAAGAGACAAAAGATATAGGCCAGGGGTTCCCAATCTTTTTCAGCCCGCGGCGCACCCACAAGTTTAGAATTCTATTACGGCGCCCTACCCTATGTAAAAATGAAAATATGTATGTGTAAAAATATAAAAATGGTTTCGGATGACTCCCGCGGCGCCCCTCAACACCTTCTGCGGCGCCCCAGGGCGCCGCGGCGCACAGTTTGGGAACCCCTGATATAGGCTAAAGCGTGTCTTAAGTAACGGCACGTGACCACGATTTTTACATTGCCTAAGTATCATCTCGTATGCTCTGCCTACCCCATTCTGTAAGTACAGGTACAATTTATGTTTACATTGTGTATTAAAGAGATGTATAGATTCCTGTGTGGTGTCGGGGTAGAATAACCCTTCTCCATTTCTTCCGTGGATGTCGTAAGAGGCGGCTAAGGCAAGGTTTAGGTATGCTTTAGGCGACAGGCTAGCAACCTGTCACTATTATACCTCTTCCATCTGTTTTCAAACCTAAAATTATGCTAGAAGTGGCTGCGTGAAATAGTCATAATCATGGTTTTGTCTATGCCACGTTTCGTGTGCTCTGCCTACCCCGTTTGGGAACATTAACGCCGGTCGCGGAGCACATCGAAATTCTAGCGTTGACCCGTTGCCATCTATCTCTGTTGCACGCGTGCAGTAATATTGCCCTCACGCTCGCACTTGAGCACGTGCGAGCGTGAGGGCAATAT
>BHDV01016455.1:16615-46220 GCA_005406045.1 Adoxophyes honmai | reverse complement strand
TTAACTTTGAATAATAACATTACATCTGTAAAGTAACTAATACTTCATTATATGTATTAACTGAAACCAAGAAGCGTTTCATTCATAATTCAATTATGACAGTAAATGATTTTTTCATACCTAAATTGTAAAATGTAAAGATTTTGATTTATAAAGTGTATGTTTAAATAAAAAGACACGTCAAGATTGTTTACCATCTTTTAAGTACCTATCGGTCTATAGTATAGCCCATCGCCCACAATACACTAACCCTTTCCCAGAGTCGACTCTTACGACACCCACGGGAAGAAAGGGGGAGGACGGAGGTGCTATTCTAACCCGGCACCACACGGGTTATATATTAATTATGTACTGTATGTCCAATTCTTTTTTTCAGTGCGACGTGGAAGGCCCATTTCCCGAATCGCAACCTTAAGGCCTACTCCGCAGCGCCGCTTTTGGTTCACCCGACGCACTACACGGGCCAGGAGGGCTACATCAGCGACACCGAAGACTCCACAGTGCTAGACGATAAGTCCCCTAACGTCAAGAATGAACTGTGAGAAATTCGGTACTTTCTCGGTTACACCTCGCCGTTTCTCCCGTGGATATCGTAGGGTAAAGTTCAGTAAGTAAGTAGACGGGTGTGATACAAGTCATAACTAGACCAGTTATTTTGTCGCGAAGATTTTGTTTTTTAGTAGAGTATGTATATTTTTTCTATCGACTAAATAAATGTCGATACTTTTTGACACTGATAATTTCCAAGAGGTGTCACTAGGTACTATTTATTACTTTTGTATTAAGATATAGATAATAATAAACGAAGAAATAAAAGCCTTGGGTGAACACTAATTAGGATTACTCATATTTTTTCCACAATTGAGACGATAAACTTTACGCAACTGTACGTCGTCAGTGTAAATAGGGGTTATATAGGGATTTTCGTAATGTCAAACAACGATAGTTTTCTAAATATCAGAATTGCAAAATACTAGATTGCCGACATACCTGCTTATCAAAATATCAGATTCCCGGAATACCAGATTTTCTTTACACTATGTTCGTTTTTATATCGAAACAGCCTTTGCGAGCGTGGTGTTTTCATTATCTGGTATTAGAGGAATTCGGTTTTAAATGGAACATGGTGTATTGAGAACATGATACTTTACAAAACTTTTATAAAAACGAACATAGCATTAAGAAAATCTGGTATTCCGGGAATCTGATATTTTGATAAGCAGGTATGTCGGCAATCTAGTATTTTGCAATTGTGATATTTAGGGAACGAGCGTCAAACAAAACGTTTTAATTGAATTTAAGTAAAAACTTAAAATGAGAGAATTCAAGTGAATTATTAAACATCGATATAAAGAAGGTCGATAAAAAAATTATTCATACTCTACTGAAAAACAAAATCTTTGCAACAAGATAACGGGGTCTAGTCATAACCATTACTTGTGTTTGCACTTTTAGCATAATTATGTTGAAATAGTGACATGTTGGTAGCCTGTGACCTAATGCGTACCTAATAGGTTTCTTAGTCGCCTCTTACGACATCCATGGAAGAAATGGTGAGTTATTCTAACCAGACACCGCACGGACCTACTTTCTATATTTTAAATACACACGAGAAAACAAAGTAACTGTATAAATAGTGATAGATTTTTCATACAGAAAATTCAAATTAACTGCCACAGAAAAAAAAGCTTTATACCTTATTATAAGCTATCCAGTGACATATCTATGCTAGTGCAATATAATTTTTGACATAGAGGACAGAACCTATAGAGTACTAATGTCATTGAATTTGTTCGAAGACGATTCCGCCAAAGCATGGCGGCGTTCGCTGTGCTCTTATTGGCCGGCCCAAGATCGCGCGTAACGCAGTGGCTTTTTCCTCTATGGTTATTGGCTCTTTACAGTTTCTGTGACAGTTTGTAAGTTGAAATAAACTGACGGTTTGCGGAAATGGGTGGCCATCATTGTTTCTCTATTTGGTCTGTCTTCTATGATTTTTGAATATTGTGATAACTGTGCCATTCAGTTAGTTAATTGTTTAAAGGCGCTGCTACACTCGACCGTTCTTTGTACCAATTCGAAACTGAATATTTTAAAAATGTCAAATAAATATACAACGTGTTACAAAAACCGAGTAAAAATTAAAAATTTTGAAGCGAAAAATATTGTAAACCACGGGCCATTTAACCCTTTATCTGCTTCATTCATATTGTCGTAACATGCTGTAAATAAAATTTTATGTATTGAAAATACTCCTGACTCTTATTGCGATTCGCCCTTCAGGCTCATTCCAACTACAATCGTATACTAATGCCTTTTATTCTCACAAACACAAATATTAATTCGTGTGCCATAACTACTTGTCATTTACTGACGTCTCTAGTTATACCTTATCGGTTTAGGTAGTTAAAACAATGTAAACAATCTTGACATGTCTTTTTGTTGAAATACACAGTCTAAAAATGAAAATCGTAACACTATACAATTCAATTATGAAAGTAAATGTTTTTTTCCATACCTAAATTGTAAAATGTAAAGATTTCGATTTATAAAGTGTACGTTTAAATAAAAAGACACGTCAAGATTGTTTACATTGTTTTAACTACCTAAACCGATAAGGTATAGTCAGTGACTTGAAGTGAAACTTACATTCTTAATGCATTTATTAATACATACTTACATACACGCCTGTGTCCCCAAATGGGGTAGGCAGAGCGCACGAAGCGTGACATAGACAAATCCATGATTATGGCTATTTCACGCTTCGCAGCCAATTCTAGCATAATTTTAGGTTTACAACGGACGCAAGAGGTATGATGGTAGAGACAGGTTGCTAGCCTGTCGCTTAAGGCATACCTAAACCTGTTTCCTTAGTCGCCTCTTACGACACGGAAGAAATGGAGGGGTGTTATTAAAACCTTACTGAATGATTATTAATGATGACGAGATGCTAATATATTAATATTAATTATTTTAAGTGCCATAATATTTTAATTGATGTTCCTAAGAGACGAAAATTATATAATTATACACTCTAACGAACTATTGTGTTTTCTTTAAGCCATACCGATTTAGCCGTCACAACTGTCATTTCACCCTTTGTCATCCCCTTCCAAATTATCATGTGTAATAATGAAGAAATCAAAATATCTGAAAAAGTTCTTCAGAGGACGAATATCGAGGATCATTGCGATGGTATGGTCAGCGAGGTTGGTCTAGCTGTGAAAGAACACTACAAAGAATTGAGGAGGTGTGTCAAATCTGTGGATGCTATGGTGGATACGCTGATACAGAATTATCCGGATTATACTGTCCCCTGTGACGATCTGAGAGACGCTGTAGAATGCTGCTACTATTGTCAGGAAGGACACTCTCTGAACTGCTCGCAAGCAGTGAAAGAGTTCACGGAGTGTGTGCAGAAACATTTGTACAGAAGAGTTAATAAGCGATGTTGATTGGTGTATAATTTTAAACAAGAAAAAACCGATTTCAAATTAGCAATATTTTGAAAGTATTCTGTTTACTGAATGTAAAATCTTGACTTCATCAACAAATTACCGAAAACGCCTTACAACTTCATATAAAATTTGAAGAGTTCCCTCGATTTCTCCAAGATTCCATCATCAGATCCTGGTTTCGTGCCAATGGGACCAATTTCGAGTTAACCCTTTCGAGTAAAAAAAAATAATTTGAAAATCGAGTTAAAGATAAAAAGAGTTATCGAGTAACATACACAAAAAAAAAAATTAGGTCGAATTGAGAACCTCCTCCTTTTTTTGAAGTCGGTTAAAAAGGGGTGTTTCGGTGAATTGTCTATTTTATACGATTGGGCATACAACAAGAATGATTTTAAAAAGAGATAGATAGAGAGAGAATACTCTAGCTACTGACTGTATACCAGAGAATTACAATTTTAGTGTGTCTCAGGAGTTAACATGACAGCCAAAGATACAAGTTCATTGACCCATAATACAGCATTTTACTACGTAACTCTACAACAGTTGTCTCCTGATGAACACCACGAAATATTGATTGGCCCTTTTTATTTATTCTAAGTTTTCCAAATTCTATTTTTGCTTGTCAATGGACAACGTGAGACCGAGTTATGCGGCAGACTTGAATAACAAACTTTGAAGTAATAAAAGGGGGAATTCAGACTTTAGTATAACTTCAAAAAATTGTTTTTTAAATTTGAATTGGAAATTAAAGTGTTTTAAAATACATACTGTGTCTTATTTAGAATAATTACAAGTGGAGTCAAAACGCTGGTGGCTTGAGGCCGCTTACAAGCTGTAAGGCCCTGCGCAGACGACAGACTATCCGTGACACACTTTTTAGTCTGTGAAAACAGAACCTATGGCATTATATACAGTAACGCTCACACGCGCTAAAAGTCCGGCGCACAATGCATACAATCCACGCAGACTTTTTGTGCGCCGCAGACTCGATCGCACAAAAAGTCTTTCGTCTGCGCGTACTTACCTCTCGTGCTCAGCGAATCAGCATTGCCATACAACGGGAGATTCTTTGGTTTTAGTATTAACTACCTATTGCTCGCAACTCCATCTGCGTAGTTGGTTTATCGCAATCCCACGGGATCTAAGTATTTATCCGGGATAAAAAGTACTTTATGAATCATAAATTATGATTATGTCTATTTCACATTTCGTGCGCTCTGCCTACCCCATTTGGGATTATAGGCGTGATTATATGTACATATGTATGTATGTAAATTATGATTCATAAAAATTGCTCCTGTTGCTTGGACGTAAAGAAGTTTCAAACACACACAAACTTTCGCATTTACAGTATTAGTGCGATTTGTTTAATTGTAAATGCTTATTTAACTTCGGACATCCGTTGGTAATTAGAATTAGTAACATTGGCTTAAAAAAAACTAAGTAGGTAGCATATTTTTAGGCGTGTCTTATTTAGTATTTTTTGTTGTTTTTGTTCATTATAACTCGTAATTCAAACCTTTATTTATGCAAAAAGGCTTCTAAGAGCACTTTTACGACTTTTTTTAAGTCTACTGCAAGAAGAATGCGCCAGAAGAAACTGGGCAGCAAGTATTTTTTACTTCCGCCCAGTGCTGTTGTCAAAGATTCGTAGGCACCTAAAGAAGGTTGGATTCTGAGAGGTGGCAGTGAATTCCACAACGACAGAACGGCAAGCTCGTCTTACCCAGTTAAATAAAACCACACTTCACGATTAAGTTTTATTAACAAGAAAAACTTTCAATGGTACTTCGCACAGATTTGGGGGACGTTTAAATTAATTCTAAAGTTAGGGGAATTTCGAATTGGCTAGTAGCTGGTGGATCATTTCTATTATGGTGCGGGTGGGGCGGCCCGTCATGCCTCTGTTGAGATACTTGAAGTCCTGGCCTTTTGTGTACGCTACGTTGTAGGTATCGAGGTGAATCCATTGGCTATCGCAAACGAATTGTCGGAGGAAAGCCGCGCAGTTCGGCGAGTCGCCGTACTTATGTCGCGCGACATTAGCCACGTCAGCTACCTCGCAGTTCTTCACTGAGTTCTCGTAGAACTTCCAGAGAGGCATACGCCATATCCTGTCGCCTGTCGTCCCGCTAGCGGATTCCAAGAAGCAGAACAACTCCTCGGAGTTGGTGTAGCAGCCGCACGCGGCTCGACCAATGCAGTGCTCTAACTCTTGAGACATTGTCCCGATGTCGACTATGAATTTCGGCCAGTAGTTCCTCGCGTAGACTAAACTATCAGCTATGAGGAGACGGCCCTCGCGCGACGGCAGTCGAATCACAACCGACTTCCCATTTGCGTTGCAAGTCACGTCGCCAAATTTGGGACTCCTGCAGTTTGGCATCATTTCGCAAAGCGGCAGTATCCCCCGGATGTTGATCGGCAGTTTCAAAATGGCGGCAGCTCGGGCTATGGCGACGACGCAGGCCGCGCCCGCCATGTCGCCTCTCATGTAGCGGAGATCCTCTGGGGACTTAAGATCTAAGCTACCGCTGTCGAATGTGACCCCTTTCCCGATGAGGACTAAAGGTCGAGAGCAGGCCGGTCCGCCGTGGTATCCGATCTCGACGTACAACGGGGGCTGTATAGAAGACCGACCGATCGCCACGAAGCCACCCATCTCGTGAGCCCCCGCCCACCCCTGCGTTTTCACTTCCACGTTGATATCCAACTCGCATAGCAGGTCTACAGCCATCTTGGCAAAGGACGTGGGATTGAGGAAGTTTGCCGGCATCTCTTGTAAGAACCTGGCTAGGTTTTGGGACTCGGCTTTGATCTTGCCGATATGCCAGCCTTGCTCGTCGCAATCGTCGTATAAGCTGAGTTTAGGCTTGGGCTTGACTTTGGTGTGTACCGGGCTCCTGTATTCTGAGAATTGCCAGACGGCTAGTTCGGCGCCCTCGGCTGCCGCTTCCGCGTTCCCGAAGGATTCCACGTCTATTTTGGAGGGGCTTAGCTCATGGAGCGCTCTGGCGCCGACCCCCGCGGCGATGCGGATCGCCTCCTTGTTTTCATCCAGCACCTCGACTTGGTTGTACGCCAGGCACTCGGTGCCGAGCCCGGCGACCGCTACGAAGCCATATTTCGGGTCGACGTCGAAAAACACCCTGGCCTCGCCGAGTTTCGGGATGGGAGACAGCTGGAGTAGCTTCCAGAGTTTACCGCCGTTGTCTTTGTTGTATTTTTCTGCGGAGGCTGTAAGGATGGCTTGCTGACCTTCTACGTGTTCGTTGAAGTACACGCCTAATACGAGACCTGTGTCACGCTTGGTGCAGGCTTTAGGGTCGATTACTTTCCGTGGCGGCCGGTCCACGGTACAGTCGTTCCGCGGTATCCTGAACTGCGATATCGAGCGGACATACTTAGAAATAGCTGAGGGTATCTGGGTTTGTTTTAACATTGCGAATTTTGAAAGTAAGGAGAAAAAAATGTTAAACAGTTACAAAGGTACGTCAAACGCGTCGCCAGCTGGTTTTTGATGGTTTTCGCATTTTTTTTAAGAATAGGTTTTTAACGTTTAATTAGTTTATATATTACATTTAAATAAATCACATCACACAGCACACTGTTCACAATACAATCATAATCGCACAGAATGTCTTTTAGGAACGGTCAGGAGGTTTTCTTCTTGAGCCAGCTGGGAGTGTGGGAGTCGATCCACTCGGGGATGTTGCACAAGATGGTTTCCTGCAGCTGCCGGTAGATGATGAGAATTAAGAAGGGGATGGCCAGCCTCTCGTCCTTGAAGAAATACACCCAGAAGGCAAGCATCAGGAGACACACGTCGACCATGTAGTCGATCGCGGACCGCACGTTCTCCTTTGCCTTTTCTTCCAACTCCTGGTAGTCTATTGGTATGACGATAGTAGCGCGTTCAGTCGTCTTCAGGAGTATCTGCTGCGTGTACTTCTCTCCACTCTCACTCTCTTGAGGTTTTGCGAGGGCTGTTTTATCTTTTTTAACTGTTTTCGGTTTAGCATTGGCTGGTCTTTTAGGCTGTTTAGCGATGGAGTTTCCAGTTTTGCTTTTGTCTGTCTGTTTAGCTGTTTTATTTGGGGCAGTTTTGTTCTTTTTGACGAGTTTCTTTTGTTCAACTTCTTGTTCGTTTTTCTCTTGCTGCTCCTCTGCTACGTGTTTCAAGTCTTCCGTGTTGAGGTAAAGCGGGGTCGCGGGTTTCTTATTGCTCTTATATTCTCGAACTATATTGTCGTAGTATTCGATTGCAGTTCTACCCTCTTCAGTAATTTTGTCCTTCACCTTTTCAACTTTAGGTGCTTTGGGTTTATCATTTTGCTCGTTCTCATCCTTTGGTTTTTCAGGATCTCTTTTTTGCAGGATTTTCGGGAAAGAAAAGGAAGGTTTCTGAACGGGCATCTTTGTAATTTTCTTAAATATCGTCATTTTCTCCTCTTGCTTCGGCTTCTCGAAGAGGTCTGGCTTCGTTTCGGATTTTGTTTTTTCTTTGCTTTTTTTGTTTTTCTCCACAATTTTTGGTTTTTCTTCTGGTTCGGGTTCCGGGGTCATTGGTTTTTCTTCAGGTTCAGCTATTTTCTCGGGTTCGGGTTTAACCGCTTCCTCAGCCGTGCGCGGTCCAAAAATACGTTTCTCATCAATTTTCTCCTGAGGTCCAAACGTGTGTTTTTCTTCTTTGACCTGTGGTCCGAAGATATGCTTTTCTTCCGTCTTCACCTGTGGGCCAAACACATGTTTCTCTTCAGGTTTTAGCCATCTCCCCACAGGTTTCTCTGGTTCAGCGTCTCTCCGCTTCAAAATAGGTTTGGGAACGAAATTGGGATCCGGCAGGGGGAGCGGTTTCAACACTTCCCTTTCCTCCTCATCTTCCAGAGACTCTTTGGAAGGCGAAGGGCGTGCCATTTTATCGCGAGGGTTATAAGTATCTTCCTCTTCAGAGAAGTGGTTCCTTCTGTCACCGTCCAGGCTGGCTTCGTCTGAGAACTCTTCTTCAGAAGACACAGTGCTGGCCGTGTAATCCTCATCAAAGGACATATTGTGCCACTTGTTAGACGTTTCTGAGTCCTGGGAAGCCTGCCGCGAGTCAAACTTATACTCCTTGTTTTCCACAGAGTCTGTTTTGATGTATATCTCTGGCGGTTTCGGTTTCGGTTCATCGGCTTCGTACGGAATGTGATTTTGCGGCTGGGTCTTAGTTTGTTCCTCTTTCATGGCGACTGCCTTGTAGAAGCGCGCCATGGCCCGTTCGTGGAGCAGTTCTGTGGAGCTGACGGCGTTTCTTAGAGCCCTGAAGGGGAGGATGGTGCGCGCGCTCAGCTCAGGAGCCGACAGCGACAGCGGCGGTGGTGACAAGGCGTCTTCCAATTCCAGTTGGAAGGACTTCCTTTTTTCTGTAACGAGAAAGTATATTAACTAAGTAAGTACCGAACTATATTGTACAAAAAATAGAGTATAGATAAGTCACAAATAAAAGTACAAAGGATTAATCCCAAAAGGGAACTCTGATAACCTTTGGGTACTTAGTAGAGAGGAATAGCAATTTAGGGAACGTCAGATGGAAAAGTAATTGTTACTCTAATAAATAATAAATAGTAGACTGTAGATATAGACCTACATAAACAGTGGGAACATACATAAATCACAAACGAGACGGTAAATAGAATAATTCGTGATTAAATACACGGTGATTTTTAATCCGTGATCAGGAACCCGAAAATATTAACATATACCCTAAATTGAACTTATTAAGCGAGGTCTCACGCAATTCCTTCTTTGTTTAATTAATTAAGAGTTAAAACTTAATTGAAAAGAATTACCACTGAATACACATGGTCATCCTACATGAACATGACGACGTCATGTGCCATCGCATCGCTAAGGCGGGAAATTTGACGGATCTTAAAGTTGCGACCACACCAATGCTTAAAAAACGGCGAGCATGCGTCAAAAACAGAGAGGTCACTGCGAATTCGTACCCTCATCGCTTTTTAAGTATTGGTGTGGTCGCAACTTTATACGTCTTTCTTTATGCAATATGACAATGACAGTTACAAGTTATTACTCATAAATTATCAATTGCCAGTAAATTTGTAAAGAGGTTATAAGCTTTTAGATACAAATTAGTAGAGTGACAAGGATTTTAGGATAAAAATTATCTCAAAATTAAAATTAGTTTGAAAAAAAAAACAAGTTCTTTTCATGTAATTACGAGTTCAGCGTGATCGCCATCAATTACTGAGTTAGAAAAAATGGTACCTGATCACGGATTAGAAGTCACCGTGTATACATAAATCACGCCTGCATGTATTCTCAAATGGAGTAGGCAGAGCACACGAAACGCTAGACAAAGCAACGTCTACTTGAAGTTTCGTAGATGTATACCTAATAGTGACAGGTTGCTAGCTAGTCGTCTAAAGCATGCTTATACCTATTTCCTTAATAGTCGCCTTTTACGACATCCACGGAAGAAATGAAAAAGTGTTATTTAAAACCGGACAACACACGCGCTGTAAATACACCGATATATCATAACATTTGATTTATACTTATATGAGTACAGTAATTTTTGAATTAACATACACAAATTACATGCATAAAAATGTAAAGTTTTTCGACTCCTACAGTTATAACTTATAGGTAGGTACATAAACATAAGTGATACATTCGCATAACAGGATTTCGCGCGCCAATGTTATGTTATTCAAATTTCGTATATGTATGTATGTACGCCTGTATTCCCAAATGGGGTAGGCAGAGCACACGACACGCTACTTAGACAAAAACATGACTATTTCACGCTTGGTGGCCACTTCCAGCATATTTTATTCTACTTGGCGTTGAAAGGTTACAGTTTCCAATCAAAAATGTTAAAGAATTCGCTGTGCTTGCTTGTAAGTCCAGAAAACTGACAAAACGTTCCTTGCCTGCTTAACGGCTGTACCTAATAAAAATTAGCTTTTTCTTTCATCTTCATTCTCGCTTATACCTACTTAAACTGTGTGAATTTTAACGGTCCACTAAGATACAGTCACGAACCGGGATTGTTGAGCCACTTGCCACTGTTCGCAAATTAGACGTGTAATCAATGACCGAGGTGACCGACTAGATGTTAGCTATTGGATTAGTATTACACGACCAAGTTACAAACATAGGTAAGTACAACAATCCCGGTTCACGATGGTACCTAGTAGACGACGGATTTAAAACGCGCGGGCGACGCGCGGTTCACGCCGTAAATGCGATTTTTGCGTTGGGCTTCAAACACCCGTATAAAGCTATACAAACGCGTGTGACGCTCGCAACACATTTAAAGCGTAGAAAGGGGCGTTCGAGAGCAGAGGAGCGGATCTAAACGTAGAACCTACGAGCGTCTACATCGGTGTATCGCTGTATCTATGTATACGCGCAGTAGACGCGCGTTTCACGATCACCCCGTGTACTTAGGATGTGGTTGCGTTAGGCCGGCCTTACACCTGTAAGTACTTACGTAAGTAAGGACACAGCTATAAGTGAGAATAAGACAGCAATGGTCGTCTCTCTGTTTTGCAGATAGCTCCGTCCTTACGTAAGTAAAACTTCGGGTGTAAGGCCGGCCTTAGGGCGCTTGTGCACTACCATGAATTTTACGGTCCGCCTTTTTACTTGAGGTCTCGTCTCGCTTGCTCTTCCATTAAATAGCATTGACGTGAGCGGGACGGCGCGACAGACAGTAAAAATCCGGACGGCCGGACCGAGAAATTCATGATAGTGCACAAGCGCCCTTAGAGTCAAAATCTCGTTTGTGCGTTTACGCGCGTCACCCGCGCGTCGACTGCGCGTTTTAAACACGCTGTGTGCGTGAACTCGCTGCAGTTCTTCATAAAATTCGCTGAAGCCATAAAATACTTTACGACGCTCTACAGAATAACTAGAGCTTAGGTTACTTGTTCTATTTATGTCACGTTACTCAGTAAACTGCCATAAAACTTATTTGTGGCGTCGGGGTTATGTGGCCCTGCGTCCGTTGTAGTTTTGCTGCAGTTTTACTGTCGGAATAATGCGGTCGTGTTTTATACAAGCGTTAGTTTAACCTGTCTGTTTCATCCATGGATGGCGAAAGAGCCTAAGAGGAGACTAAGGAAATAGGCTAAGATACATTTTAGCCTCCTGTCACTATTATACCTGCCAACTCTAAACCTAGAAAGATATGCTAGGAGTGGCCACGAAACGTGACATAGTCATGTTTTTGTTTACGTCACGTTTTATATGCTCCGCCTACACCTTTTGGGAATATATTCGTCATATGTGTATGTATCATCTGTGCCGACGTAGCGGATCTTTTTTTCTTAATATATTTTTTTAATACACACATACATACATTGTTGCGTTATCCAGCTTAACACAACAGGGCGCGAGTGGAGTTACGCCTGATAGACTATACCCGTCACTGTCTAACTGGAGACGTCAGAAAGTGACAGGCCTATCCCGCGCGAACGCGTTTGCTGTGCTAAGCCTTACTATTCGCAATACAATTTGGCGCGAATAAATTAGAAAGAATAAGTTTACAGCGCTTTTTTGGGTAAAAGCGAAGCGCGAATTTTCTCTCTCACTCTCTCTATCTTTCTCTAAAATCGTGCCAAGTTGTTTGCCGAATAGTGTACAGTCAAGGACTTTAATTCATGAGCCACCATGGAATCAAATCACAGTAAACGTCATAGTGACATCCCATTAATTATCAAGGGAAATCGTAATGATTTTTTCTTTAAAAAGGTTTTATGGTGGCTCATCAATTAAAGTCCTTGACCGTACCCGTACTACGGTGTAGATGACATGTCAATTCGCTAGCTAATTTCAATTCGCATTGCCGGTGCAGCTAATAAGTCTAAGCCCACTAGATTAGGTACATTTTCTTTCTGTTGGCTGGCATTTTGGTTTCTAATCTAACTGGGTCTCGTTTGTCTATATAGTGAACCATTTGATTCCTTAGTTAGTTAGATAACTCCTCCAAAGTCATTATATCCTAGTAGCAAAATTTCTATTCGCTTTCCCCCAAATGGCTTTTTTCCAGTGTCGTTTTTTACTAAAGGATAACCTTAAAAAATATTTTTTTTTTTAAATAATTTCAAAGTAGCATTTTTCCTCAATTAGAATGGACACTGAAACAGAGTCGAAATAGGTTAAGATATGTTTTAGGCGACAGGCTAGGAACCTGTCACTAACTATTATACCTGCTAACTTAAAACCTAAAAAAATATGCTACAAGTGGCCACGAAGTATGAAATGGTTTTGACTATGAAGTGTTTCGTGTGCTCTGCCTACCCCGTTTGGGAACAGGCATGATGTACCTATGTATTTTTAAATAAATTCAACAATAATCTTTTCCGTGCCAAATCTGTTAGTTATTGTGTTTCTTTCTTTCTTCATATGAAAAGGCAGGAAAGAATGACTTAACCCAAGACTAAACTATATTCTCCTTTGGTTAATTTAACCCTGGATACAAAAACAGATCTTCGTTAAGCATTAACAATCGGCTATTTAAATAAATTTTACAACCGCCGCTGGCAACACTGATTGGCGAAATGCGAAGCTTGAAAGTACAAAACATACAACAAAATTGGTACTCAGAGCAATAGTGGCTTGCTGCGTAATAACTAAAAGTAAGTAAGTATAAGTCACGTCAATAAATCTAGTTTAATATTGGGACAGAATTTACAGTTTCTTTTGTGGTGCTGGGATAGACCTCCATTTCTTCCGTGGACGTCGTAAGAGGCGACTAAGGTAAGGTTTAGGTAAGCCTTAGGTGGCATGCTAGCAAACTAACACTCTTAGGTATACCTCTACCATCTGTTTTCAGGAAAGTTGCTAGAAGTAGCTGCAAACATGAAATACCTACCTAGTAATAGTTTTGTCTATTGTTTTGTGCCAGTAGTCTACTGCCAGATTATTGCATCGTCATCCAATTTACACAAGCCTATAAAATTTCAACTCAATCAGAAACCGGGAAATGGATCAAATTTAACTCCCAAGATTTCATTACAGCCAACGGGAGAGGTGAAAGTAAATAAAGGTTATAATATTAAATACAGGATATCGGAAAACGTCGAAAAGACTGAAGTAAAACGCTCACCTGCTTTGTCGTCTTCTTTCTTGTCAGGGTAGAGCACGAGCATGAATTCGTTGCTGCCCGTGGGGTCCTTATCCGGAGTGACCGCGCGGCGCTTGGGCGCCGGCGACGGGGGGCCCTGAGGAGCCCGCCGGCGCCTGGGCGCGGGTGACACCGGCGCCTGGCCGCCATCTTCTTTCGTCAACGCCTCGTTGATGATACGCGACTCCACAGCTAAGAACTCCATGTCGACAGCCCGCCCTGGGATCCTCACAGGCGCTGATTCCGCGCTCGGAGCGCTCATTCCATACGGACTCTCCGCTTTCACACGGAACCGGTACTCACTCCCTTCGATCAGGTCGAAGAGAGTGACGCTGGTCTTGCGGCTTGTAGTCGCCTTCAGCCATACGTTCCATCCGGCGCGGTAGTATTCCACGACATAGTTTCCGATGCGGCAGCCGCCGTCGTCCTCTGGTGGCTCCCAGTCGAGGGTCACGGACTTGTCGAGCTGGCGCGCCACGGCCACGCGCCGCGGTGGATCAGGCGGGGCTGTGATGGTCACGAGGAAGGCGGCAGTGTCTTCCCCGATGCAGTTGCTTGCATGTACTTGATACTCCCCGCGGTCGCTGCGACGCGCGGCGTGGATTTTCAACATGGAGAATTTCGGCGTGTGTGTGACTTCCACACGCTCATCGGTGACAATGGGCTGGCCATCATGCCGCCACTCCACGGTCGGCGTCGGCTTACCAACAACCGACATCTTCAAGAACACAGTTTCGTTTATTTCGTAAAGCAAGCCGTCCTCGTATTGTCGCGGGAAGCGCAGCTTCGGTGCGGCTTCGAGCGCGAGCCGCGCGCGGCTGACGGCGTGGCCGGCGCGGTTGGTCGCCGTGCACTTGATCTCGCCCTCATCGCTCGGCAGCGTCTGATGGAACACCAGAACACTCGACGACTCAGTAGTCGTGATCGCAGTGCGGCGGCTGCTGAATATCTCGTAGTCATCTTTAAACCAGGCGATGCTCGGCGCGGGCAGGCCCGAGAAGCTGACGCGGAATTCCGTTTTCTCGTTCTCGAGCGTTGTGACGTCGGTCAGGTGCTGGTAGAAGATCGGGGGCTCGTGCGGGGCGCGCTCGGAGCCGACGTTGAGAACGTCGGAGAGCTCGCTGTAGTCCGAGCGGCCGACGGCGTTGAGTGCAGCCACGCGGAATTGGTAGCGATGCGGCGGGTCTAACCCGCTGAGTACCAGTTCTGGTCGGAGAACGACGGGCGGCGCTGTCCGGACCCAAGCCGGCGCGCCCAGCCGGTTACACTCCACCTGGTAGCCCTGCAGCGGCGCGCCGCCGTCGTGCGCGGCCGGCGCCCAGCGCAGCGTCACCGCATTCGGCTCCTCATCCGACAACACCGGGATGATATCCGGCTTGCCCGGCGCCGCCGGCCGTCCTGAAACCACAACGCAACTCAGTCAGACCCGGAGCGCGCGCGTCGTTGGCATAAAACTCCCAACAAAATTAGACGCGTGATAATCGTTACATGAACCCGGACGGCGCGATTACGATTTGTTTTGTTGTGCCACGCTTTAGGGATCGCAGCGCGGTTTTAAAAATAGAGTGGGTAGGGGTGGGGGTGTGGGGGGAGAGTCGCGTGTACCTGCGGACTTCCAGTGGACGTTTTTCCGGGGCTTGAAAGCGGGGTGTGAGGCGGAGTGCTGGTTGCCCATGGCGGCGGGCGCGCGCCGGCACACTGAGCGCTGCGCGACTGCCGCGCCGGGAATAACTCGCCGAGCGCCCGGATGCGATCTTGATCTGTTTGATCGATGCTTTTTCATTAACGAACGCTGGGTTACAACCTTTGGCATCCGTCGGCTATTATCATAAATCTGCATCCAATAACAGGTGCCAATTTATCATAATGTTTCGTATTTTGTTTATGATGCAACTATCCGCTCTTTATTGATCAGTTGACTATCCAATCCGCTTTAGGTATAGAAAAAATAATTCTTTTGTTCTGCTCGCTTTTCCTATGTCTCGGAAAGAGCGCCATCTGTTGTAGCGATCGGGTGGGCAGTGGTGTTTTGAAATTAAAATTTTGCGCGCGGGAACAAAGTTTGCTGAAGTATCGGTAGATGGCGCTTTCTGTTCGCGACGCAAGCGTGTACGATTTGTCACCAACCGCAAAGCTTAGCATAGATCCCGGTAGATGTCAGTCCAATACCAATTTTCCACGCATTTTCACTATTGTTTTCATACCCACTAAATACAGCAGGTCCACTCTCGAATATGTTTAGGCGTAAAAATATTGCTGTCTCTTTCTACTGTTGCTTGCCGTAGACCTTTCACGAGGTATATTCTCACGCCTGTATTCCCAAGAGGGGTAGGCAGAGCACGTGAATTCTCAAATCCAGTGCCACGATTAGCAATTTCGGGGTAACCAGATGGTTAAACGTGATATTACAGTGACAGGTTGTTAGCCCATCGCTCACAATAATACACTAACCCTTTTCCAGAGTCGACTCTTACGACACCCACGGGAAAAAAGCGGGAGGTGCTATTCTAACCCGGCACCACACAGGGACTACAACAGATCATCTCAAAACAGCTTATTCGCTACAGCCTTGAAAAATCAGTTTAAAAATACACACAAAGTCCGTTGCAAAAATAACTAAAATTAATTTTCTGCTTGTTTATCATTGCACGCGTTCGGGGGAATTAGTTATCCTCCCACGTCATATCGGAACATACGCCACTTGCTAGCCAGGGTCGGCTGTTTCCTACATACATACATATTCTCACGCCTGTATTCCCAAGAGGGGTAGGCAGAGCACATGAACTCAAAAATCCAGTGCCACGTTTAGCAATTCCAGGGTAACCAGATGGTAAAATGTGATATGGCAGTGACAGGTCGCTAGCCCATCGCCCACAATACACTAACCCTTTCCCAGAGTCGACTCTTACGACGCCCACGGGAAGAAAGGGGGTGGTGCTATTCTAACCCGGCACCACACGGGTTATACATATATTAATCATGTACTGTATGTCCAATTTTCATTTCAAACATCGAAAAATGTTGCTGAAAATATTCATAGCGAAATAAAACGGTCTTACGTTTTTATATCGAGATTAGCTCGACATGTTTCGGGACAATTCATGACCCATCATCTGGAGCTACGCGCCATAGCAACGAATGGATGTCGATATGAAAACGTGAGTAGATCCGTTTATTTCACTATGAGTGAGCTTCACGGTAGTTTTATACTGAAAATATTGTTTTTATTTCCATTATGCCAAATCAAATTTAATATTCATATTACAGTACGTCTGTCGTGTCGGTTAGCATTATCACCATATACTTTTAGACCGATGTTACCTCTAATTTACTTAACAAAAATAAATAATATAAAATTGCAAGAATACCTAATAATAAACAACGGAGTATATGTGTTGTAATTAATTTTAAGAGCACAATTTTGTAAAACTGTTGTGTCTTACGCGGAGCGCACAGTTAAACTAAAATAAAAATAAAATATCCTAAAATCATCAAGGTACGGACCACGAGTCCGTAGATGAAAAATTTGTTTAAAAAAAAAAAAAAAAAAAAAAACGGAGTATATGTAAGTCTTATTTGACTTGATACAATGGCAACCCTAATAAATATTTCTAGGAAGTGTAAACATCGGTTTTAACACGAAAACTTAAGTAAACCATTTTGCCTTAGGATAACAAACAGCAAACGATATTGTTACGTTATTCTGGTTTGTTTTATTTCATAAAACATACGTATTTTGGTAATGAAATCTGAGTTAGTTTATCGTATAGTGGTTTCTGTAATCCTTTTCAACCGTGTTGATACGAACGTGAGTGTTAAACGTGATATGTGATGAAATATGGTAATGTACAAATGGTTGGTCAAATCAAATGTAACATTGTGTTTTAAGTGGTGCCGGGTTAGAATAGCACCACCCCGTTTCTTCCCGTGGGTGTCGTAAGAGTCGACTCTGGGAAAGGGTTAGTGTACCTATTGTGGGCGACGGGCTAGCAACCTGTCACTGCAATATCACGTTTAACCATCTGATTACCCTGAAATTGCTAAACGTGGCACTGGATTTTTGAATTCATGTGCTCTGCCTACCCCTCTTGGGAATACAGGCGTGGGAATATGTATGTATGTATGTATGTGTTTTAAGTTTATCCTTGTCGTGTTATGTTATTTCTGCTACTTGTAAGGCATAAATTCTAAACTAGTGGCCCGTCCCGGCTTCGCACGGGTAGACATTTACAAGTTTTCTTCAAATATTTTCCTCCTTTTAAACGTATTATTAAACTTTTGGAGCGATCGCAACGGATCCGAAATCGTCTAAATCGGTTCAGTCGGTCTCGAGTTATAAATTATAAACAAAAGGAAATAACACGTACACTTTTCTTATACATAAGTATCCTGACAAGATATTGCACAATATTTGTTCTATTCCGACACCACACAGGTCACTTCCCCACTTCTTCCATGGATGTCTTAAAAGGCGACTAAGGACTAGGTTTATGCATGCTTTAGGCGACAAGCTAGCAACCTGTCACTATTATACATCTTCCATCTGAGCGTCTAGTGTGTTCAAGTCGATGGTGCAGCTGCAGCCGTTAACGAATTCGTTTGCGAGTTAACGCGGATTTGTATGGAGACGTGTCGACCGTGGCAGTTGTGCAAACGTTCCGCTGGCGGCGCTGTCTCGGTTTCCATACAATTTTGCGATAACTCGCAAACGAATTCGTTAACGACTGCACCATCGACTTGAACACACTAGACGCTCTTTCAAACCAAAAATTATGCTAGTGGCTGCGAAGCATGAATCAGTCAAGTCAGTTTTTTTTTCTGTTTCGTGTGCTCTGCTTACCCCATTTGGGAACATAGGCGTGACTGTATGTCTCTGTGTATGTATGTGTGTAATATTCAACTTAAACATAGGGTCCTTTGGTTACAAGAGATGTTTTAAAGCTGAAGCGGGCCGAAACGTCCGTCTCCGACCCACATCGGATTGGAAAGCCGCCAAGGCACAAATACTGTGGACTACCTACCGCCTTCAAGGTGACATTGTAGACCGAAGATTCTTTCGCTCCAATAATCTTTTGAACAACTTATTATTTTACTCAGATACGCCCATTTAAACATTTGACTGGCATACATACATACATATTCTCACGCTCAGGGTAGGCAGAGCACAAGAATTCAAAAATCCAGTGCCACGTTTAGCAATTTCAGGGTAGCCAGATGGTTAAACGTGATATTGCAACGACAGGTTGCTAGCCCATCGCCCACAATACACTAACCCTTTCCCAGAGTCGACTCTTACGACACCCACGGGAAGAAAGGGGGAGGTGCTATTCTAACCCGGCACCACACGGGGCATTTGACTGTCATGTTAAGGTATTGTAAGGTTATGTAAGTAGGTGGTATGTATGAATGTATGTTGTTGACTAGAGTAATGCTGCTTGGAAATAGACACATACATACATACATCACGCCTGTATTCCCAAACGGGGTAGGCAGAGCATACGAAACGCTACGTTGACAAAACCATGACTATTTCAAGTTGCATATATGTAGTTTTAAACTTTGAGTAAATAGTGAACTAATACGGAATTCACGTTTTTATATCCAGATTAGCTCGACATGTTTCGGGCCAATTCATAACCCATCATCTGAAGCTGGAGTATCAATTGGGCTGAAACTTGTCGTAATATCAATATAAAAACGTTCGTAGATCCAGTTTAGTTCACTAAGAGTGAGTCTCACTGTAGTTTTAAGTTTGTTTTTTGAGTTTAGAATTTGGTCTTGTCCACAGAAGATAACAAGGCTTTCATGCATGACCTTGTCACACCTCCGAACATAAAGGACAGAACCAATAGAGAACAATGTTGGCCACCCAGGCCCGCAAAAGGTTAGTTGATTTCAACTTACTAACGTATGGTATGACTATTGCACAAAACAATATACAGGATAACGTCTAGCGTCACTGTCTCAAAAACTGTACAGAACCAATAACCGTAGAGAAAAAGGCACTAGCGTTACGCGCGATCTTGGGCCGGCCAATAAGAGCACAGCGATCGCTTCAATTGTTTGGCGGAATCTTCTCCGAACAACCAAAATGACATTAGTGCTCTACTGGGTATGTTTTCTATGCCTGCGTAACGCGACAAAATCTCGCAATGGTTCCGCAGAACGGGTGGCTGCGCCAAACACAAGAGCTAATGCTCCATTTAATTGATGGATGCTGATGAAAACTAGCACACCGGGAGCTATCTAGTTTGCGCAATAATTGTAAGATACGGCGCGTGCGTTGCTATAAATAAGAATAATGTCGATTCGCCGAGCCCTGAAGTTTGGTGGCACTTCTGACCTGTCAGAATAACTCGCATACACGTATACATAATAATCAATATAAATCAACAAATATGATAATCAGTGATCGGATCTAGGATGCAATTTCCCGGGGTTTAGGTCCATAATATTAAGATGGATATGACTTACAACACCGCGACTTTTTTGAAATTTTATTATCATAACAAAAAATAAAACATTACCCATGATCAACGTCTTTTATTAAATGAAATGACCACTTGAAATAAGCAGTAGATAATGTCTTGACTGATATTGTCATTCAAATTGAGCCCTGCATATCAAATTCTTGACATTATCGACAAATAATAATAATTTCATTACAAATATCCATTATTTAGACAATTCTAGTGTTCTTTAAGTGTGCAAGTATTAAATGACGCTTTTTAAAATTTTAGCCCACTATCCAAAATCCCGGGAAATCCTGAGGCACATCCACGATAAGCATAACGTTTAAGGTCGTTCACCCCAAATTGCATCCTAGATCCCATCACTGATGATAATAATCACGCTCGTGTTTCCAAATGTAAGGTAAACGTCCCTGTGCTCGACACTGACCCAATACACGGCACTTGCAACCTTATGTCATAGTAAGACAGGTGACAGATGGGTGTCGTCTACTGGGCGTTGAGGCGTCGAGCATTGGTACATTTACCTTATATCATTGTTCCCAAATGGGATAGACAGAGTATACGAAACATGACAGACAAAAAAGCAAAACTACTGTTTCACGCGCCGCAGCCACTTCTAGCATAATTAAGGTTTAAAAACAGAAGAGGTGACTAGTAGTGATCGGTTGCTAGCCTGTCGCCTAATGTATATGTACCTAAACCTTCCTTAGTAGCCTTTTACGGCATCCACGAAACATGACACAGACAAAACAATTCCTACATACATACATCTTATCTTACTAATATTATAAACGTGAAAGTTTGTGAGTATGGATGGATGGATGTATGGATGGATGGATGGATGGATGTATGGATGGATGGATGTTTGTTACTCCTTCACGCAAAAACTACTGAATGGATTTTAATGACACTTTACAATAATGTAGCTTATACATCAGAATAACACATAGGCTACAAATTGTAATGATATTCTGTGAATTATCCAATATACGACGATAATTCTCAAGTAAGTCGGGTAAAATCTACCATTTGCGAGTTTTGGCGTCCGCTGTCAAAACCGTTGAAGTGGCGCGCATGCGCGGACAAGCGTGCTGCGCGGCGCGCATGCGCGGGACAGATACGTCACGCGTCGCTGAGTGCGCGACCCGTTAGGGCAGACGTCGTTGACGGTTGTTTGTTTTGCGAATTTTCAAGGTGCTAGCGATTTGTTAAAAAAGCTGTTATATTTGTCAAATGCGATTCAAAAATTATTTGTATGATAATTTTAATGCCATATATTCTACGCCACGCAATCCGAAATACTTATTTTGCGCAGACGAAGTCGCGGGTAACAGCTCGTACATACATATTCTCACGCCTGTATTCCCAGGAGGGGTAGGCAGAGCACATGAATAAAAAATAAAAAAATCCAGTGCCACGTTTAGCAAATTCAGGGCAACCAGATGGTCAAACGTGATATTGTGGTGACAGGTTGCTAGTTGCTAGCTACAGGTTGCCATTTCTACTACTTCATATTATCTTGTACCATAATTTTAGATCGAAACGGTGATTAGAAACAAATATAATTGTGGCAGTTTGCTAGCCTATCGCCTAAAATATACCTTGATCTTTCTTAGTCGCCCCCTACATCAACTGGAGAAATGGAGACGTGTCATTCTAAACTCGACACCACACGGCAAATCTATGAAAACCTAAAATTGGCTGCGAAACGTGAAATAGTAAATCGTTTTGGCTTTTTAACCGACTTCAAAAAAAGGAGGAGGTTCTCAATTCGTCGGGATATTTTTTTTTTTTTATCATTATTTTTTTTTATGTATGTTCGCTGATTACTCGAAGACGCCTGGACCGATTTGAAAAATTCTTTTTTTGTTTGGAAGGGTATAGTTTCCAGGTGGTCCCATTGCCAGCATATCTTGATCTGATGATGGAATATGAGGGAAATCGAGGGCAACCCTCAAATTTTATTGGCACAGGTAATGTTTTTAGTACATTTTTCAAAGCTACACCAGTATTTACGTCTGGCAGTAAAAAAATATGACTGAGCTGATGATGGAAGGTCAACTCCTTAATGCTTAGGAGTTAAAGGATAATTCTTTCAATACTGAATGCACCTGCAGACTGGAAATTATAATTTCAGTAATTAGTGAGGCCTGCTTGTGATGGAAGGTCACCCTCATTATTAAACAAATGCTTTCAGTATAGCCCAAATTTGAAGTCGGTTTTTTTTGTTTAAAATTATTAACGCTGCGTTTGTTCTGACTACCCCATTTGGGAATACAAGCGTGATGTATCAGTAGATCATTATTGACCGACTATAAGTACGTTTGTAATGTCGCAACCGTATTGGAAACCGCCTTCTAATTTGGGAGGCATCGGAATGCTCTACAAAGATCTTCAATGACACCAACTTTATTGTTAAGGCGCTTTAGCCAAATGTTTGAGTTAAGAGTTACAGAGCTAGCAGATACGATAATATTTTATCTGCGTATAAATGCCATCTTTCCATATGTCGGTGCCAACAGATCATCATCATCATCATCATTATCAGCCGACAGACGTCCACTGCTGGACATAGGCCTCTCCCAAGGATCTCCACAATGACCGGTCCTGCGCTGCCCACATCCAGCGGCTTCCCGCGACTTGCACCAAGTCATCGGTCCACCTTGCGGAGGGCCTACCCACGCTGCGCCGGCCGGTACGTGGACGCCACTCTAGAACCTTTCCGCCCCAACGGCCGTCAGTTCTACGAGCTATGTGCCCTGCACTTAAGTTTGGCGATTCTTCGAGCGATATCGGTGACTTTGATTCTTCTGCGGATCTCCTCATTCCTGATTCGATCTCGCAGAGAAACGCCGAGCATCGCTCTCTCCATCGCCCTTTCAGTGACTTTGAGCTTTCTGATGAGACCCATAGTAAGCGTCCACGTCTCTGTTCCGTATGTCATAACTGGCAACACACATTGGTCAAAGACCTTCGTTTTAAGACCAACAGTGCCAACGTGTGCCAAGTTTTAGTGCCAACAGATGCTTGACGGTAAAATATAAGTTACCTGCGCTGTGTGTGTTAGCTTAGCTCATAGGGAGCGATATTGACAGATATCTGTTCAGATTTCTTATCGTTTCTGCTTAGTGTGTGACACGCTTTAGTCGGCTATCGTATTATGAAATAAGATTGAGGACAAAACCAAACTAACCAACCAAGTCATGTCATTATGTTCACAGGTGAGACCTCGTGGGAAAGACTCCAATAGGGATCTCTCTCCAGGCAGATGTTATGCATGGGGACCGAAGTCCACAGAGAGTTGGAAGTTGTATTTATGCACCGATCTTCGGAACTTCGTTAGCGCGATGTAGAACAATGATAAATTTTACTTAAGTATTAAAGTATTGTGATTTGGTAATAAAAACAAATCTTGAGTAATGTGATGCGTCTTTTTTCATCATAATTTGGTCGGTATTCGGCCGAATATTACGTATTTTTCAGTCTAATACCGAATACCAGAAAAGTAGCCAAATAGGCCGAATACCGAATAGTAGCCGAATATTCCTGGCATGTCTAGTTCATGTATTAATTAGCACTGCCTGTTTGAACCTCGCTGAGATATTCGGTGTTTCGCTTTGTTTTCAGTTAAAGATACTTTAGTGTCTCGTCCGAGTGAAATGCACCCGTCTGGCATAAGCACGACTTGCAAATGTGTTTCTTATATCTCAAAACAAGCATCTTTGTAAATGCAGACGATAAAGTTCTGTTATTTTGTGTGATCTTAAATTTAAATATTTTTTTACAGAAAAATTTAGACTAATCACCGAGTCCTAAATTAGGCAAATTAATGCCTATGCTACGGAATATGGATACTAGATGACAGATAAACTTATTTCATTTTATCATACAAAAATTACCCCTGAACGGGAATCTAAACCGGGACCTTAGGATTCGTCGGGTTCTCTAACCAGTGGCTATCCGGCCGTCGAAACATTCATATAATAATTTTGAATCAAACATCATACACAACTGACGTCGTATAAAGAGAAGCTGAAAGGGCAGCAAAACTGATTCTCACAAACAATTCTATCAATCGTCTGTTTTAAGATATTTAAAATTAGACTGCACTTCGAGTTCGATTTTACCACAGGATACAAATTCCTCACAATGTAAGCCATTTGCTTTATTCATCTGAACGTACATTTTGAATATTAAATACATACGTACAATCATGCCTGTGTTCCGAAAATGGTAGACAGAACACACAAAATGGAACACGGACAAAATCATGACTACTACAAGCTTTGCAGCCACTTCTAGCATTATTTTAGGTATACAAATAGAAGTATAATAGTGACAGGGTACTAACCCTACGCCGGAAACATACCTCAATGCAGAAGAATTATAGAGAGAGAGGTGTAAAAAATGTGTGTGATAAAACGAACCATATTTAAATGACATATTTACAATCACCCACATTTTAACGTACATCGTTAATGAACAATCGACATTATTGTTCTCAAACCCATGAATTTACGCAATCGCGTTCCTCAGACAAATTGGCCAGACTGTTAATTACTGGTAACAACATCTGTCCACACAGTACATAACTTTACAAATCATAATTCATCGCCTCCCGAACGCAATGGCTTCGCCGAGCGACCCAACAGAACGCTCGATGTAACTCTAGTATGGGAGGTATTAAAATAATTTCAGTGGACTACTTCAACACGCAAAATAGTTTGAACTAGCGCCAAGACTAAACAACTAATCTACAGCGGAACGCTCTTTGTTTTTAATGCTATGGGAAAGTGGATAATCCTTGGTAACGAGTCGAACTCTGTTTACTGGCGAACTATTACGTAAGCTGTCAGACATGCCAATGGTTCAGATTCTTTGGCATTACAATAAGAAAATAGTGTTGCCACTGAAAAATGTAGAAAGACTTGAATAGGAGAATGCTAGAAAGGATGATTTATTTTTAAATAGTTATCATGAAGTAAACGGAAACATACTAAAAACGATACTCTAAAACTAGCCTAAACTAACCTAAACACTAGAAAGATATCGATTGGAGAAGTTTTCCTTGAAGAATTTGAACTTTTTTTTTTGTTACTCAGTAATTAACTTTTTAATAAAGCGTGACAGTCTGTACAGCTGTTACAAAAATATATTAAAAACGTCAAAAGTACTCCAGGCTCTAGAAATATGTGTTCAGAATAACACTTCTCCGTTTTTACCATTGATGGCGTAAAAGAAGACCAATAAAAATAGGTTAGGTTAGGTTAGATGACGGACTGACAACGTATCACAACCTATTTTACCTAAACCTAAAAGCATGCTAAAAGTGGCAGAACGTGCAGTCATAGTTGTACCCACCACATTTACAAATACCGATACAGCTGAGCAGTGTATGGACTACAAATTTCGGCCTCTCACGGGGGGCTTAAACTACCAATTTCCGTGGGAAATCCACTAAGACGGCAACACTGATTCTGTCTCCGAAACTCGAGGCTGAGACGAGACAGCCCGTGAACCCGAAGACAGGAAGCCATCGGAAAATGGAAGTCTATAAATATACTTAATTAACTGGTTGGGATGGATGCGACCATAGATCGTGTATAAAATAGACGTGGCAAGTGTTCCATATGAGGAGCCCCGCACTCTGCACTCTTGAACATACGCACTTCTGCACACACACACACACGCACACTCTGATGTTATGTCTGGGGATCGAAGTCCACAGAGAGAAAGTTGGAAGTTGTATTTATGCAACCTATTAATGATACCACGTTAGCGGGAGTTGATGATGTTAATGACTTTTATAGAAGTTCTTCTATTCGACGATAGGTGGCGCTAGGGCGCTACATAGGTATAACAGTGACAGGTTGCTAGCCTGCCATTTGAAGTATACTTAAAACAAATTCCTTAGTCGCTCCTTACGACATCCATGGGAGAAATGGAGTTGCTATTCTAATCTAATCTAATAACACCACACAAAATACGTGCCACATCTGTATTACCAGATGGGGTAGGAAGAGCACAGGAAACGGTACACAAAACAATAACTATTTCCCATTCAGCAGGCACTTCTAATAACACTTCTCCATTTCTTCCGTGGATGTCGTAAGGAGCGACTAAGGAAATAGTTTTAGGGTTGTTTCAGGCGACAGGTCAGCATCTCGTCTCTGTTATTCTTTCGTGTGTTTAAACCTAGAACTATCCTTATAGCCACGGAATTTGAAATAATCGTGGTTGTCTATGTACCGTGTCGTGCTCTGCCTACCCCAGGGGTCACCAATTAGTTTCGCTCGGGGTCCATTTTAAGAAATGAAATGACATTCGCGGTCCACACATATAATAAAAAAAAACAACGGTAATTACGACAATTACAAAGATATTTACACAAAATCAATGAGAAAAATTTCATTTTCTTTATTGTTGATTATCTGTCTGAACTTTGGAGTGGAATTGGTGCAGACTATTGACTTTAAATCCTGAAGATGAACGAAGCTATAATTTTTTAGTCCGCATGCAATGGGTCTGCGGTCCGCCATTTGGTGACCCCTGGCCTACCCCATTTGGGATCATAGGCGTGATTATTACGTATATAAATCTAAATCTAAATATTTCTTATTGGATTTAGAGTCGGAGTAGGATGCGGAAAGAACAGAGCAAAAGCAAACCGAATATAATCTGGCAACGCTAACTCTTACCTACTCTTAGCCAAAATCTAACACAGCCAAGCAGAATTAAAAACCTAAATTAACATTATATTCAATCAAATTGACCGTAAGAGGCTAATTAGCACGTCTTGTTTGAGTCTACCAGCGCTTCGTAAATTCCATTGCCAAGAATGCGCTGCAAGTAATTTGGCGCAGTCTTTTCTAGGTTTCCGTACTTAAAGAGTGAATGGGACCCTATTACTGAGACTTCGCTGTCCTTCCGTCCGTCCGTCACTAGGCTGTATATCACGAGCCATGTTAGCTAGGCTGTTGAAATTTTCACAGATGATGTATTTCTATTGACGGTATAACAACAAATACTTAGGTACTAAAAATAAAGTAAAATTATTAATGGGGGGCTCCGATACAACAATCGTGATTTTTTGGTGTTTTTAAGACACTTAAATATTCCCGAAATACAAGTCTTAGTACTTTAAAAGTAAGTAGGCAATTAAATTAAAATTAATAAATATTTACAGGAGGCCCCCAGACAAAAAACTTGTTTTTTTTTGCAGTTTTTGGTACGAAATCTTTCCAGTGCGAGTCCGACTCTCACTTGGCCAGTTTTTTCTGTCAACGGAATGGAAATGCACATAACGCAGTTCCAACGGGCTTGGAGCAGCCCAGGAGATAGTCAGGTGGAGGCATAGAGGACAGACCCAATAGAGAAACAATGTTGGCCACCCAGACCCGCAATTATGGTTTGCCACTTACTAACGTCACCGTCACCGTCACAGAAACTGTACAGAGCCAATAACCGTTGAGAAAAAGGCACTAGCGTTACGCGCGATCTTGGGCCGGCCAATAAGAGCACAGCGATCGCTTCAATTGTTTGGCGGAATCTTCTCCGAACAACTAAAATGACATTAGTACTCTAACTCTAGAAGGTCTATCCTGTATGGATGCAGGTTACCCTGTAGTTTCTGACGAGACCTGTCCTTCCTGCACTGGCCTTGCCTTCTTGATGGGTGAAAATTAAACATGACCTATGCTTACCAGCTAAAACACGCATATCTGCAAACCCGTCATCGTTAAAGTAGCGAACCGCGAAATGCATTTATTACTTGTTTATTTTCAGTAGCTAATATTTACCCTCGAAACAGCAACGACATTCGAAATTCCACCATGTTTTTACGGCAGACGGTTCGAGTTTGCAAGTTCGAAAGTTTAACATAGGACTGTGTGATTTTGAAGCAGTTTTATGACGGCTCCGTGTGTTCGAGTTATTTTTATTTAACATCGACAACATGTGATACGTTTTGTAGAACGGCCTTGGCTTTTAATTGCTATTTTGCTATAAGCTGTGTGATAAGCTGGTGAAATTAAAGAGAGCTTACATACAGATGGGGTAGGCAGACCATACAAAACAACAAAACCATGTCCATTTCCCGGTTCGTGGCCAGGTTGAGCATATTTTTTTGGGTTTGAGTTGGATCGGCTTTTACGAAAGATGGAAAGTGTGAAACTGATATTGAAAGAAGAGTGAATGCAGGGAATATGGTCAATGGAGCGCTGCGCGCCTTTGTGAGCAGCGAGAAGGTGTCGAAAAAGGCGCGTCTGGCTGTCCACAGAGGGGTGCTCGTTCCAACACTAATGTACGGTAGCGAAAGTTGGGTATGGCAAACGAAGCATAAAAGTAGAATAAATGCGGTAGAAATGAGAGCGTTAAGAAGTATGGAAGGTGTAACACTGAAAGACAGAATACGAAATAGTGTGATAAGGGAAAGAGTTGGCGTGAAAGTAGATGTAGTGACTAGAATAGAAAGAAGTATGCTTAGCTGGTTTGGTCATGTAGAGAGGATGGATGAAAGAAGATTGACTAAACAGATCTATGCTGGAAGTGTGAATGGATGTGTTGGGAGGGGAAGACCTAGACGGACGTTGCGTGACCAAATCGCGGACGTTCTAGAAACAGGTCAGGTCAAGAGTACCCGAAATCGACGAGCATGTATGAAGAGACTAATGAATGTGGATGAAGCAAAAGAGATATGTCAGGATCGTAGCAAGTGGAACAAAGTGGTCTCTGCCTACCCCTGTGGGAAAGAGGCGTGAGGTATGTATGTATGTATGAGTTGGTAGGAATAATAGTGTCAGTTTGCTAGCCTGTGTTCGTAGCCTTAACCTATGTTCTTAGTCGCTGTTTTGACATACATCACGCCTGTATTCCCAAATGGGGTAGGCAGAGTTCACGAAACGTAAAATAAAAACCATAACTATTTCATGTATCGTAGCCACTTCTAGCATATTTTTAGGTTTAACACTGTCGAAAGAGGTAGCCTGTCGCCTAAAGCATATACCTCAACCTGTTTCCGTAATAGCTTCTTACAACATCTAAGAAGTGGAGAGCTGTTATTCTACTCCGACATCACACAGAACTACTAAGATGATATCCAAGTTCTGTTGTTTTAGTAAGGTGGCAGATGCCAGAATAGTTTCTTTGCCACAAACTTCATTTGTTCTGTTTGAGACGCGGATGTTGTCTCTGCAATGGCGGATGCGGCGCAACGCAGTCGATTTTAGACAGATGTGGTTTCCAGTATTCCGCGCTTCTAAACATTTTATGACGTCCTTTCTTTTTAGGAATCCCGACACGATATCGCAAATTTTAGATCCCGCGGGATTAGAAATACAAATCCTGCGTGACCCCAATTGGAACACAAAGTTGTGAACACAATATCTTCAAGTAAAAACCCCTTGTTCCTTGGAGATAACCATGGTGAGATAACTGGTTATCTGTGGAGAATTTTTTTTCCTCGGAGATAACTAGTTATCTCTGAGGATTTTAATTTCCTCGCAGATAACTGCTTTCTTTTAATAGTTATCTGTAAG
>BHDV01016443.1:0-36717 GCA_005406045.1 Adoxophyes honmai | reverse complement strand
AACTTGTCCAGGATCGGCTTCTCGCAGCCGGCGCACGCCATCGCGCCGCCTGCCTCGCCGCGTCCTGGGAACAGGGGGGATTGGTTAACATCATCATCATCACTACCAATACTACCACCATCAAAATCATCATCATTATCATCAACATCGACATAATCATATTAATCATCATCATCATTATCAACGTCATCGTTACAATCATCACCAACACGTATAAATATTGTATTGTTGTTCAGATTTTTAAGAGCTATCGAAGAATACTACTTCAATATAAACGGTGTTTGTTCTTCACAAACTGGGAGTTCAAGGTTCAGTCTCGTTCATCAAGGTACACTATTGGGTATAGGTAAGTATACAGTGGCTCATTTAGAACATTGAGTAGGTTTAGGAAAGTCTGAAACTGTAAACATACGGAGATGTCTTCTTCGGAACCGTGCTATGGATTTTAATAATTATATTAAATTGAGAGGCGTCTCAGGTAGATAGGTTGAGGTATATTATGGTTTTAAAGTTTGGCAGCAGCTGCCGCGACTCCTACATGAAAGGTTACAGACTATACTAGAGACCTTTGGGTACTTAAAAGATAGTAAACAATCTTGACGTGTCTTTTTATTTAAACGTACACTTTATAAATCAAAATCTTTACATTTTACAATTTCGGTATGAAAAAATCATTTACTTTCATAATTGAATTGTATAGTGTAACGATTTTCATTTTTAGACTGTGTATTTCAATAAAAAGACATGTAAAGATTGTTTACCATCTTTTAAGTACCTAAAGGTCTAAAGTATAGCACCAAACACATAGAGCTAAACTTGGATCAAGGCGCGAGTTATCCTCCTAGTTTTATATTATGAGTGAATCTCAGATTAGTTTCATGTCCAAAATGTTTGCATTGACATGATTTCCGAACAATGAACGGCTGTATACCGAACACTCTGTGTCATGATTTTGGAGATACCTACACCATGAAGATTCATCTAACTTGAAAACCAATCTTTGCTAAAACACTGAAGGAAAACTGACTACGACACCGAAAGCACTCCTTGCAGAAAAAAAATACGATTCAACTTAATTCCAACACATCAAATTAGACAGACGATTCCGCCCGAAAGTAGTAGATACACCTAAGTTACCAGTCATAATAAGGCACTGTCTCTCAAATCTTTCATGCCATATTTATTTTAGGTTACCTGCGGTCGGGATAGAATAACACCTTTCCATATCTTCCGTGGATGTCGTAAGAGGCGACTAAGGAAATAGGTTTAGGCATGCTTTAGGCGACAGGCTTGCACCTTTTCAATTTTATACCTCTTCCATCTGCTTTAAACCTAAAATTATGCTAGAAGTAGTCATGATTTTATCCATGTAACGTTTCATAAGCTCTGCCTATCCCATTTGGGAATATTTGTGCGATTGTAAGTATGTATGTTTGAACCTGCGGTAGCAAAATACGTAATTTTAACACCGAGATCTCCGCCGCTAAGTTCATACAATACTGTGCCTATTGTTGGAGTTTTATGGCCAATTTTATTACTGTGTCATAGTCTAACTTTACTTCAAAGTCTTAAGATCCGACTGCGCGCTCAATCTTAAGTACTTGTTTAAATTCTTTTTCCACTGCATGCTTGTGCTAACAGTCGTAGCAATTGATTCCTTACCCACCGCAAAACGTAGTCACAATAAACGAAAATAATATTAGGTAGCTCGTAATGCAATAACGCATACATACATATAATCACGCCTATGTTCCCAAATGAAGTAGGCAGAGCACACGAAACGTGAAATAGGCATAACCATGATTATGACTATTTCACGCTTCGCAGCCACTTCTAGCATCATTTTGGGTTTGAAAACAGATGTAAGAGGTAGTATAATAGACAGGTTGCTAGCCTGTCGCCTAAAGAAAACCTAAACCCATTTCCTTAGTCGCCTCTTACGGCATCCACGGAAGAAATGGAGAGGTGCTATTCTAGACCCAACACCGCATGGGATAATGCAATAAGGCAATGCAATGTAATAATGGTGACATTATTTGTAAATAGGTTCAATGGTGGATCGGGAACTAATTCGTTAGATAGTATACTTTTAGGTTGAATTTGGGGTGATAAACTTGGAAAATTGAGTATGTACCCGAGTGTTAAGCTATATACGGCCAGATAGCCCAGCGGTTAGAGAACCTGACTGTGAAGCTTAAGGTCCCGGGTTCGATCCCCGGTCGGGGCATATGTTTGTATGATGAATACGAATGTTTGCTTTCGAGTCTTGGATGTTTATCTGTATATAAGTAAGTTTATCCAATGTCTAGTACCCATAACACAGGCATTAAATTGCCTACTTTGGGACTAGGTGATTGGTGTAAAAAATTGTCCAGTGATATTTATTCCAGTGATATTAGCATAACTGTGTGCTCTTGACTTCTACCTGGGTCATTAACAGGCACTACAACTTTATTATGAACCTCGTACACTTGAAGTTCTCAGTTTTTGCAAAGTTTGAATTGTTTACGCTGTAAATTGTTGTGATTAGAGGTTGTTCGCACGGCTATAGAATAGAATCGCACATGCTTAGGTATCTACTAATACCTATATAAATTGTGTAGTAAAATAGTTCTACAGTGATCGAAGATTGTTTTATGGCTGATCCTTTAAGTCGCAATTAGTCGTTTGTCTTAATCGAAAAGCAACCCTAAGATTATTATTTTTTTGCTTATAAACCACATATTAAAAAGATTAAGTTAGTATAAGTCAAGTTGTTTTCCTACACAATATTATTCAGGGTTTTATATTTTCAAAATATAATACAATAAAGTTTTAAACTTTCAGGATCCACACTCATATTTATTACTAAGCGGGACTTAACCACGTATGATTACGATTTTAATTACAACGGCCTCAGTAGATTCATGAATACAATAAATTCAGTTCGATAGAAAAAAACAAAATGTACCGGCACCAGTTATGGACGGTTTAAGCTGACAAGCATCAGTGATGGACACTTCATTCATAATTTAAAGACCATAGAGTTGTGAATTGATTGTTGTAAAACAAATGACTTTTCCTTAGTGGGTAGTAAATAAGAGTCATTGTCCATTACTGGTTCTTTGTCCATTACCGGTGACTTTACCTTAATACAAGCATACATAATATACAATCATGCATATGTCTTCAAATGGCGTAGGTAGAGCACACGAAAGGTGGCAAAGACTAAACCTTGATCACGACTATTTTACGCTTCGCAGCCACTTCTAGCATAATTTCAGGTTTGAAAACAGATGGAAGAGGTAGTATAATAGTGACAGATTGCTAGCCTGTCGCCTAAAGCATACCTAAGCCTATTTCCTTAGTCGCCTTTTACGACATCCATGGGAGAAATGGAGAGTTCTTATTCTAGAACTGACGCTGTGTGGTGTCAGGTCTAACTAATACAGACTAAAATAATTCAATTTGCGTACTTGGTTCTAATGTTCGTGTGTTCAAACCCCGGGCTCGCACCTCTGAATTTTTCGGAATTTATGTGCGATACCGAATTTGATATTTATCACGAGCTATTCGGTGAAGGAAAACATCGTGAGGAAACCTACACACAGCTACGAAGTAATTCAACGTTGTGTGCGAAGTTCCCAATCCGTACTGGGCCCGCTTGGGAACTATAGCCCAAGCCCTCTCATACTGAGAGGAGGCCTGTGCCCTGCACTGGGACGTATATAGGCTGATGACGATGACTTGGTTCAAACTGAGTAAACCTAAATCGGCTTAGAAAGTTTTGGTCCACCCTGTATTAGTAGGAAGTCAGTCCGGTAGGTACAATTCATGTAATCTAAGAAACAAGTGTGGCAACTACCTATAGGTACGTATAATTCATTCCGTTGGCTACCAATGCAGGTACCATGTACGCTAGAAACATAATAGGATTTACTTTTACGATCGATAAAGCTTGAAGAATAAAGTTTTATTAGCATTTTGCTATTACCAGCAGCATACAGTAGCTATAAGCACTTGATTTAGTACTATAGGTACGCTTTTATGTACTTAGTTACTGTAAAAAAACTAGAAACTAAGCCAAAGGAGCAACTCTTCTGAAAGACGGCGTCTTATCGCTACCATCATTTTATCCGCTAATCCTGTCGCAAAGCAGCAGTGTTTGCACTGTTGTGTTTCGGTAAGGAGGTTATGATTTCCAGTGCAATTACTGTCACGTGAGGCTTATATCCTAGGTCTCTGGGTTGGGAAAGAATCTGCAATTTGTCTATCATTGAAGATGACCTATGGACAATGGTGATTACTTACAATCGAGTGACTATAAAAGTTTAGAGTATTATTTTGCTTTGTACATATTAATAGCTTGTTTGCGACTTCTCGCAAACCGCAAAGAATATAAATATACATAGGTATAAGCTATAACCCCAGAAAGTTTACATGTTACAAGTAGGTATACGTAGTGTTATTTGTTTTGTTTTTAATTATATGATTGATTGCATGGAAATCACGTTAGAGCCATAGATTGCATGACAGAAGAGATGACATTTTCTGGAAGTTTAACGACCAAAACCAACTCTACCGAACCTTGGAAAGGCCAGCTAAGTGTCGTACACACATATCTTTTCTACGCATACAATTCATACATAAGTACCATCGAACCAATTGATTCCTGACCCACCATAGAACCTATTCACAGTGAACGTCATAGTGACATTGCATTGTCTGACAAAGGAAATGTTTATGACGTTTATTGTGACAACGTTCTGCGGTGGGTCAGGAATCAGTTGGTTCGATAGTACATGACCTTTGAATTCCCAAATGGAGTAGGCAGAGCATACGAAACGTCACACGGTCAAAACGTAGGTATTTCAGGTTTCTCAGCCACTTCTAACACATTTTTAGGTTTTAAATTACTAGGTACAATAGTGACAGGATGCTAGTCTATCACCTAAAGCGTACCTAATCTTTAACAGTCTCTCACAATATCCTCGGATGAAATGGAAAAGTAAACTAAACCCGAAACCACACGGTTAACTTTTCTATAGCTCACCTAAAATTCTATCAAGCTTCATTCAACAGATTCTAAGTACGTATCTATATTGTCTATCGCAATAACAATTCTTAATAATTTCTGACGACATTTTTGAAACCATCGCAACACCAATCCTTAATTTCTCATCACATTTTTGTAACCACAAATCCTGCGACCAAAACCAGGTCGCGACCAAACCCAGGACCTAGTAAACCCAGTCATCATTCACATCTTACGACCAACCAACTTTACACCTCACGTCGGTATTTAAAGAAGACCCTTTCTTTATAAGTCCGCTTGGCCACAGACACTGACATTTATTGGCTAAATTTATGAAGGTCCCGCGACGGTTGTTTAATATTCCATATTCAAATCGGTGAGGCCGATTGGTCGCGCGCCATTTCATGCGCTTGCGACGCTATGGGCCGCGGCGCGTGTGATTTTTGGTTATTTACAGCTGTCATACTGTTTAGCCTTTTGGCCTGAGAGTAAGCTGACAGTGCTATCTCTGTTATGAGCGCTTAACGAGCTGGTTAGAATGCAGTAACGCATGCGTGGATAAACACCACGCGTCTATTCGTTAGAGCATGAGAATTGAGAAACGTTGTAGACAAAACCTTATAGCAAGACACACAGCTGTATGCAGGCTACATTTACTATACACCTTTGATCTCTTTGTACAATCGATGTCAATGCTATGTATAGGGACTGCGGTAATAGGTTAAATACTTGATTTATTCGTCATTTGAAGATTTTGAAGCATTAATAACTTTCGATTTAGTGCATTAGTAGGTACGTATATAGTAGCGGACCTTATATGAACTACTTACTAGCCCGAAATATGTCGAAGTCAACTCGATGGACGTAATTTATCCGAACTTTCTCATTCTTAACTTTTAATTATACTTTGGAAATAAAATGCATAACTTAGATCAATATGTTATTGCAAAAAAAGCATTTCACACGTTATGTATTTCATATTTCACGTTAAGTAAGTCACGTTTCATATTTCTGTTATTCTGTTATAGGTTTTCCATTTTAAAATAGATTACAAATATTATTATTCAATATTCGCAACGGCAATTGTCTTTTTTTGTTCTAAAACAAAAAATGGTTCCGAAATAAAATAAAATAATTTTAAACAAAAAAAAACCGACTTCAAATTAGCTATATCCTTAAAGGAAACTTGTTTATGTACATATTTACTAAAGATCAAGTAGGTATACGTAGCTCTCAGCAGATTCAAGGCTTTAGAAGGAATAGCTCTATGTGATTTAGAACCCTCTAAACTGTTAAGTAAACCCCACGATGAACGAGCATTAGCAGAAATGCAACACTTGAGAAGCAGCAGGCTTGGCTAATTACTGAAACTATAATTTCCAGTCTGGAAGTGCATTCAGTATTGAAAAAAAATATCCTTTAACTCCTAAAAATTAAGGAGTTGACCTTTCATCATCAGCTCAATCCTTTTTTTTACTGCCAAACGTAAATACTGGTGTAGCTTTGAAAAATGTACTAAAAACACTACCTGTGCCTATAAAATTTGAGGGTTGCCCTCGATTTCCCTCATATTCCATCATCAGGTCAAGATATGCTGACAATCGGACTACCTGGAAACTATACCCTTTCAGACAAAAAAAGAATTTTCCAAATCGGTCCAGGCGTCTTCGAGTAATCAGCGAATACACATAAAAATACTCTCCATTTCTTCCGTAGATGTCGCAAGAGGCGACTAAGGACATAGGTTAAATTAAATTTTAGGCGACAGGCTATGAGGCTAGCAACCCGTCACTATTATACCTGCTAACTCAAAACCTACAAAAAATGTGCTAGAAGTGGCCATGAAGCGTGACATAGACATGGTTTTGTCTATGTAGCGTTTTGTGTGCTCTGCCTACCCTATTTAAGAATACAGGCGTGATTGTATGTAGGTATGTAAGTATGTATGTAGGTATGTAAGTATGTACAAATGTAAGTTCGGATTAAAATTCCCGATGCCCGTTGATTATTTTTTTTATTTTAAGGATAATTCAAAAACTACTAGTTAGATCTTGATGAAATTAAAATGGGACCAATGGGAAGCCATTTGCTATCGAACACAAAAAGAACCATCGAAATCGGTCCACCCGTTTAGAAGTTCTGAGGTAACATACATAAAAATAAAAAATAAAAAAAAAAATCATACAGCCGAATTGAATACCTCCTTTTTTGAAGTCGGTTAAAAATGAATTTGAATGGCTTAGCAAAGTCGACTCTACATAAACCAGACTTTAGGCAAAAAAGTGACACCCGAAGATCTCGTGTTAATCCCTGATTCTGTTAAAGATCTACCTACCGCTTGACTTGTATTGTTCAAGGCTTAAGCAGATCGGAAATCCTGTAAAGCCCACCATACCACAATACAGACGACATTGAATACCAAACGGCCAAACCTTACGAATGTGTAAAAAAATCTCAAATTAAAAATTTACAGAATACAATGTCAGTCATAGCATTTTCAGCTAAGTATAAATATTTTGAATAGGTAGGTATATCTTATAAAACACGGATAACTCACGTTCTAAATCGAGTTTAGCTCGACATGTTTCGGACTAATTCGTAGCGTAGCCCTTCATCTAGGAGCCACGGCAGCTGCTGCTGCGGCTCCTAGATGAAGGGCTACGAATTAGTCCGAAACATGTCGAGCTAAACTCGATTTAGAACGTGAGTTATCCGTGTTTTATAAGATGAGTGAGTCTCACGGGAGTTTAATGTTAAAGGTAGGTATATGTTGACAAATTACATTAACATAATATGCTTTTGTCGTATGTATAGAAATAAATAGCAATTTCCAATTTTCAATTTCGACATGACACGTGAACGGTTCGAACGATTTCGCTGTTTTTATTATCTGTCATAACCATAACCAAGAGAAGGTTCTTATGAAAGGTAACACCACAAGTGAACCCGCGGGTGTTAGCTAGTGCATAAATTGCGAGTTCTGAATATTCGAACTACATCTGAGATACAGACTTTCTCAAAGAATAGGCCAAAGTGGCTAAGGGCCGGCGCTGACTGCCGGCATGTCACGGCGTGTCATGGCAAAGGATTTTGTTACTAATATAACTATTTTTAATCTTATCACTATGATTTTAGAATTCATGTTACTTTATTTTGATACAACGATGCTGAGAGGCGTGTCACAACGTGCCGAAGCATTCCACGGGTTATTCTTTTGGATGCTGCAGCACAACTTACCGTGCTGTCCTGTGCCATGCCGGTAGTGAGCGCTGGCCCTAAGTGAGAATCGAAGTTCTACGTCAGACTTGTCATATCTGGACTGATCATTAAAGGGTTATACTTTTAAGATAAATAAAAATTGGGACTATTTAACACAATCATCTAGTCCCAAATTGGGCAATTATATGCCTGGGCTATTGTTGAGGTCTCGTAAGCTTATTAATTTTGTCTTTGGTTGGTTTATTTTATTTTTTCTGTTATGTCATGAGTGTGGTGTCACATAGAATTTTTGTGACCAGGGAATACAGTACAAATCTTGCTCTTTTATTGGTAAGTATTAGGGATTGCAATCCGGTCCGGCGGATCCGGTAATCCGGCGGATCCGGCGTGTTTTTGGACCTACCGGATCCGGTGAGTCGGTGCCGGATCCGGTGACGGATCCGGTAAAGCAAAAAATACGCGAAAATGCGACAGAAACGTGACAAAATGTGGCAGAAACAGCAGACGAAAATATAGATTCCGATTTCGATTCTGATTCCATGTCATTATTGCCAATAGAAACTGAAAACATTACATTAAAAGAGGAACTAAAAAATTAAATCCTGCAAGAAAAAAAAAGGGTATAGGGGGAAAATTAAAGCTAAAAAGTCTAAAACTGAAAAATATTATGAGAAAATACTTAAAAAGGAAATGACTGCGATTGTATGAAGTAGAAGGAGTAAAAGGAAAACACTTGTCGCTGATCTGCAGTTACTTAATGGCGATTAGGCCAACCAGTGTTGAGGCAGAAAGGGCCTTTTCTGCTGCAGGTTATGTTTGTAGTGCCATTAGAACCAGATTAGGAAACAGTACAATCAACACTGTATGTTTTCTTTGATCGTTTTTTCAGGCACAGAAATAATATTCACTCGTATTTTCGCATTGCAAAAAATAAATGCTTCTGGTTTTATTGTTTCTTCGGATTACGTACTGAAGTTGATGTTATAAGTTATAAGTACAAATTTAAAAGACTGTTTTAGTAACTTAAGTATGTGTATATTATTAATAAGAGTTTAATAGTATTATTACTTAAGTACTTTCAGATTATTTACAGCAATAAGAGAGAGTCAGACTGATTATTTACTTTATTATTTAGAATAGTTTCATAATTTTCATTTAGTACAAATAGTACCAAAAATTACAATGAATAGGTAAGTTTGTACCAAAAAATATAATTAATTTCCATAAACACATATTTCACTTTTCTTTATAGGTATATATTAAGTATTATCAAAACTAAAAATCACTAAATACTAGGCCATTAGTACCTAAGTTAACAATCCGGCCGGATCCCTCCGGATCCGGCCGGATTGGCGTCAATCCGGTGAAATCCGGCCGGATTGAAAATTATACCGGATTGCAATCCCTAGTAAGTATAGCTTGCTAGATCCCTACAGCTATGGGTACCTACTAGAGAACGAATAAATATGCTTTTAAAAATCCAAGACTTGAGAACAAACATTCGTATTCAACACAACAACATCTGCCTCGATCATAGAGGATAGAACCTATAGAGAAACAATGTTCGCAACCCCGGTCCGCAAATAGTTTGTTGATTTCAACATACTAAACGTCACCGTCACTGTCACAGAAACTGTACAGAGCCAATAACCGTAGAGAAAAAGGCACTAGCGTTACGCGCGATCTTGGACCGGCCAATAAGAGCACAGCGATCACTTCAATTGTTTTGCGGAATAATTTCCGAACAACCAAGATGACATTAGTACTCTATAGGTTCTATCCTCAATGGCCTCGATACACCAGCTTCATACCCAGGCTCTCTAACCACTAGGCCATCCAGCCACCTACGTAAACCTAAACATCACGCCGGTGTTCCCACACTCAATACAAGCCCCTAGCCATTTCACAAACCTATTACACCATTTTACACCTCATCTAATACTTTGTTGCCACCGCGTAAAAACAGTAAAAACTGAACTTAAAAACCAATATCTGTTTGTCTTCCAATTACGCTAAAACCACTGAACCGATTTATGAAGACCGCCAAGGATCCGGGCTGGCTAATGAGATGTGTACTTATTATCTCACCGCAGCCAGGTGCTTGTGGACCTTAATGTATCTACAATGTTGAGTATTCTGTATAACAACGACAATGTTAAGGATAACCACATTCTTTCACTATCTGAACTCTGACTCTTAAGAAAAGGCTGCGACGACGCGCGTTCCGCGATGTGTGATGGGTCACAAATTGGCCCGAAACATGTGAGCTAGTCTCGATATAAAGACGTCATAGGGTGATGGTGGATAATGTTAATAAAATAAAGATAAATTAGATAAAACATAAGTGCGGTAGTTCGAAGAACCAGCTGCGAAACAAATGTGATGCTCTGCTCCAGTCTACCCGTGACCACGGTCGCTGTAACGCGGCATAACGTCCAGAGATAATTTAAACAAAGAGTGATAAATAATATAAATATAATTATGTATTATAAATATAAATATAAGTGGGTTTATCCGTTTTATTTCACTACATACTAAGTATCTAATCAGTTTGACAGACAAAGATAGCATGTCAAAGGTTGAAATAAGCCACCCTTAAAGAATGTCACAGGATCAATATCAGATTTCGTCCCAAATTTTCTAATTTCTATGGCGCAATTTTTTTTTCAATATTTGCAATAAATGAAATGACATACCTACCTTGTAAACGACTGAATTTCTTATATAACTATGTAAATGTGCTGAAATTCAGTCGTTTACAAGGTATGTCATTTGATTTATTGCAAATATTGAAAAAAAAATTGCGCCATAGAAATTAGAAAATTTGGGACGAAATCTGGTATGACCCCACAATTGTTGGTACCCTTGTGCATCTATTCATCACCACCTTGGCCATCCCAAAGAATCGACTGTCCAAAGGGGGAACTAGCTGTATCTGCTTTTTGGGTACCACATGTGATCCTTTCTAGGGTTCTAAAACCGAATGGCAAAAACCGAAACCGGTCTGTCTGTATGTCTGTCTGTCCGTATAACACAGCCATTTTTTAATATATTTTAATAATCTTAAACGGACCTGGATTTAATCTAGTTTTAGTATTTTATATCTTTACAAGTAGGTAGCTTTCGTAATTATAATTTACATTGCTTAAGCTTGTAGCTCTGTGGTGTCGGGTTTAGAATAACACCTCTCCATTTGTTCCGTGGATGTCGTCAGAGGCGACTATGGAAATACGTCATAGTATATTTTAGGCGACAGGTTAGCAACATATCACTATAGTACCTCTTAACTAAATTTTATTTGTGTGTGTTATCATTCAGCATAGTTTAAGGTCACCCTAAACATATACTGTATACTTAATAGCCAAGTATGTATGAAGGCTCTTTATTGAGTATCCGAGCACGCAGTTATGTCACATATGCTAATAATGACCCGATTGCAATAAGCGGCAATTGACCGGTCACTTGTTTTATGCATAGTGCATAGTTTATGATAAATTATAGTACGCTCAATTAGGTAAAGATACACTTCTTTAATTACTCTCTTACATCTAAACTTCTTAATTCTTCTAACAAAAAGAATGAGTTAGATTATGGCTACTTTTCATTGAATTTCAGTTAAAATATGTAATGCAATGTCTAATTAATGTTTCCGACTTCTTATTTTTGTTCATAACAGATAATTAGAAATTAGGTACAATGTGTGGCGAAAGACAAGTGTAATCTTCATTTTAAACTGTATAAAATTAAACTATACTGTATTGAAAACATACACAAATAACATACAGTCAAGGAAATTGATACCTGTGCCACTTTGAACCTTTTCATAATGAGTTTCATATTGCTTTGATTAGTAAATAGTATGGTACCTATGTCACAGTGACATTTCTTGTGAAAAGGTACAAATTGGCACAGATATCAAATTCTTTGACTGTTCATAAATAAGTACATACATATACAATTACGCCTATGGTCTCAAAAGGGGTAGGCAAACGAGGTTTTGTAGCCACTTAAAATATAAATCAAAGTCCAAAAACAGATAAAAGAGCTACAAGTATAGTAGCGAGGCTAGCCTGACGCCTAAAGCATACTTAAACACATATTTTTAGTCGCCTCATAGGACAATCACAGAAAAAAATAAAAACGTTCTATTCCGCAACCACGCAAAAAATAGACGTGTGGGAAGGACTCCAATAAAGAGATCTCTCTCCAGGCAGATGCCTGGGGACTAAAGTCCACTGAGAGAAAGTTGGAAGTTGTATTTATGCAACCGATCATCGAAACTTCGTTAGCGCAATGTAGGGTCGTTTAGTTCGGTTATTCGAAGAATGTACCGCTGGGGTGCTACAGACGCATACAAAAATAATTGTATTCAATAAAAACCACGTGCTCTACGTCCCAACTCTTTTTTTTTAATTATTTATGGTACCTTCTAATTTTACCTATTTGCCAAAAACACAATGAACCAGGATAATTCTGGATAAGGACCTTAACAGAAAAGGATACCAGTAAAAAGATCAATAACCGCTTCTTTTGGCACGCTTCCAGAGAGGATTAAAGGAGTGGTCATAAAACTAACAATGCTTGAAAGGATCACAATGAGAAAGATAACGACGGGGTAAATCTACTTAAACAATACTGATGTTCTCAGTCTTCACAGCCATCTGTTTTAAAACTCCTGTGAGAGACAACAACAATTGGTAATCTTTGAAGGTTCCTTGTTTTGCTTTATCTGTAGGTGCGTTATTAACTAATGCTGGCTGTAAACACACATAGAATGCAGGTGAGGTTCTGTTTCTGTACCCAAAGGGTGAAAACGGGACCCTATTACTGAGACTTCGCTGTCTGTCAGTCCGCCTGTGTTTCACCAGGCTGTATCTGACGAACCGTGCTAGCTAGACAGTTGAAATTTTCAGAGACTAGGTATGTATTCTTATTGTCGCTATAACAACAAATACTAAAATTAAATTAATTATATAAGTATTTACAAAAAACATGATTTTCTGCAGTTTTGGGTACGGAATGATTCTAGCGCGAGTCCAATTCGTACTTAATCCATAAATTCTCTGGTGAGTAAAGGAATAAATTGGTTCGATGGTGCACAGCTCTACTTTTTTATACCACAACAAAAAAACACGAGCAAATGGTTAGATGCAAAAAAAATTACCATCACCAGTCTAGCAAAGAAACGAATTCATGAAGTTTCCCCAGAAATTCACGGTTCTCAGTGAATTTGGCACAACGTTCTAAAGTACAGTCGATGATTATTATTTAAATTAGCAATCTGAGTATTACTGCAAGAGTAACTGGTTTTAGATTTCTGTTTTACAGCTCTACAGGATGTTAGATTATGTGAGTCTACTCATCAATAGTTTGTCATTTCTGTCTAGTGGTATTCACGGTTATGAAATAATTGGTTTTCAGGGCAAACTTTTTGTAAACAACATAGGTAGTCGGCAGGGGATTTAGATCATAAATTTAACTGACACTAACATTTTTACTGTTTCTAACATACTTATTATGTAGTTGTATGAAAACGTTTTTAAAAATAAACTAATTAAATTAGTTAATCCGGGTTGGTTTAAATAATAAGTATATCTTCACCGAAAAGTATATGATTTTAGTTATTTTTTCTATTTTTTTCCCTACATATATTCTGTCATGTTATACCTACATATTTTGATTAAAATACTAATGCAAAGATAGGCCCAACAATGCATTATAAAGCAAAACTGTGGAGCTACAATAAAGTTAGCCCATAACCTAAAAATTACAGCCGACGGCTTAGCTATTTCAAAATTTTATTTTGCAAAGCTGTTCCTAGAGTAAACCTCTATTCAGCGACAAAGCGTTGTGCGCACACGCGCGCGCACTGGGCGCGTGGTACTAAAATTGTTGTGCGCACAGGTGTGCGCATAGGACGTTCGACGGGTGGAGGCAGAGACAGGTCCTAGATCGGCAAATTAGACCATCGATAATAGGTATACCACCTTGAAAATGTGGTAGAATTAAAACTCTAACAATACAATGGATAGTGCATTTAATAACTTTACTTTGGGACGAACCATGTCGTTTATCGTTTATCGTTTATCGATTTATCGAATAAAAGACATCAACGAAGATAAGTCGCTAAGTTATAACAGAAAATGTCAACCAAAAACTGATACCTTTACTGTGGTATCATTATTCAATTTCTATATGTATATAATATGTAGTTGTGTCTACTCTAATTTCTCATGTTCTATCCATCGCTCTAAAGTCAGGAATAGATCCCGTAAGAAACATGTTCACTTTTGAACATTTCGGTTGTTCTGTACTTGCTATTCTTAAATGTTTTTTACAATAAAAAGGTTTACATATAGCACTATATTTTAGGTAGTTCAATGTGTGAATAGTTAATCTGCCGGCGCTTAGTCAACTTTCGAACTACCCGCATTTTATAACAACTGTCAACCGTCACCCCATCATAAACAACAAACAAATACACCTACTCGAAGACATCTAATTGTAAGACAAACTTAACATTACCAAGGCACCCCTTACATTGATATAGGACACCAACTGCAAACATAAGTTTGTAATTGCAAAAGTATCCCATAGGCTTTGGGCCCGTCTGCAGCTAATTAATGTAAAATATGACAGTTTTAGATCTAGTTAAGTTTGCTTTTTATTATAAGGTGTTTGTAAGTTTTATAATGTAAATATGACATAAATGGCCACATATTTTTGATGGCATAGAATTAGGGAATTGCAACTTAAAAAGACCGCAAAGCTCAGTATTTGGTATCAATTTCAAATTGGTATCTCTACGCGTTCCTGAAGAATTGTCTTGACAAACAGGCAGTCAAAACTTTAAAAATTATAACGCCTAAGAACCTTGTGGTTTCTTTATTTAGAAGTACGGAACCCTAAAAGGATAAATCTTGACGAAAATATTCTGTGTCCTATTTATAAAAAAAACGGTCATTTATACAAATCATTACTTATTTATGTTTAGTATAGTTAGTATAGACTTAAAAACAGTTGTAAATTGAGCGTGTCCTAAAATTACTTTGCATGCCATTCTTAATAAATAATTTCTTATCGCGTACTTAAACTAAAAGTAATTGATCTGATAATTAATTATGAACAGCAAAATAATTCCAATTTTCTGCTCAAAAACTAAGTAGGTATAATGCTCCGTAACCCATTCGATATCAATTACCAACGTTAACAAAATAATTATTTAGAAATATTTAAAAGCTTACTATAATTTAACTTGAGTATGATTTTTTTTTTTCATTTTCATTCGTATTTTTAAAGCTAAAGTATTTTACTTTAATTTATAACGCCCAATCTCGATAATTTTCCAGCTCTACCACTCCACACGAAGAAAAGGTCTTCATGTTTCAAAAAGTCTAATTTTTTTCGCTTTTACTTTAGTTAATTTTAAACTAAACATTAATTTACAAATGAAATCATATGAGTTAGTCATATAAACTGCAAGAGAACGTATTATTTATCGCTTCAAAGTTCAATTAATTTTCTCGCTGAGTTAGGCCTACCGCGCAGACTCAGGCGCAGTTTAGATGTGAATTCGTGACATTTTATGACATCGCAAAGAAAAGTTTCGTTTTGTTTATTTGTAATCTTGTTCTGGGGAGCTGTTTTTACTTTTTCTAGTTAAGAGCGTGCACACAAAATTCGGTGATTTTGATGATTTTCAAATGCTTTAGAAAGCTATAAATCCTTAAGTTTTTAAAGAAAAACTACTGTAACATATAAATAAACTCTTTTTCTAGGGATTAACGGAAAGAAATATTTTATTAGCAACACAGATTTCTTTTACTTAGCCAATTTGTTGAAGGGTTTTCACAAAAATACGCGTCAGAGCTGTCTTTCACTTGAAAATTTTCCATTAAAATTTACCATAAACGATATAAACTTGTTATTATCTGATAGACAATATAGTCTACTGGGGATTAACGGAGAGACATGCATCAAATTATTGGTTTTTATTATTCAAATATCATTTTACATAATTTCAAAGTTGAACTATTACTTTATTTTTTTTCTCATTGATTTTAATGTAATTATAAATGAAACAATTTTATTGTAAATTTACAGAATATGTTTAGTCTAACCATATTTTTTTCATGGCTAAATATGAGTTAATTTATTTTTTACGATTTTTTAAACATTGGTCCAAAACCACTAAGGTCAGGTGGGGGAAGAGAAACGCAGGGATAAGAGGGCTCTACAGATCATAATCACTCATAACTCGACGAGTTATGGTCTGTGGTGCCTCTTACCCCTGCCCTGCCCCTCAATTTCTCTTCCCCCGCCTGATCTTATATTACGTTCGTAAAAAATGTGTGCGCCCTCTTAAAACTTGAAAACATTTGAGCGTGCAGGCATGCATATTTATTTATTTTATAGCTGTCAAATTTTCGCGCATTTTTGTGATTAGGTACAGATCAGGTATCACAAAAATTTTAACGCTTGTGTATGTCAGTCGTATTATTTGTAAGCCTTAATTTTGATTAGTACCTACTTGGTAAGTGAACTTTCACAATTTTTTTGCCCATTTATGAATTTACATTTTTGAAGCTCTACCTACCTACGTTAATTTGTACTCATACTTTCATGACACCTTTTATAGTATTTTAATGAACTTAAACTAACGGTTAAAGCCTATATATAACAAGGTGAACAGTAACAGAACTAAATAAATCATGCAACCGGCTGGATTTTACCGACTCAACCTCCAAGGCACATCACTTCCACTCAACCTTTTTAATTTAACCATAGACACAGGACACTAACTTTTACCAATGTGGTGCTGATGGAAGGGGGCATGGGCCCCCCGTCCCGCGGCTAGAAAACCCGCCACTTCGGCTTACACGGCACTACACTTGACACACCGCGACAGCGCGGCGACACGGCAAACGCGCGCTAACTCTCAACGCGTACTGGCCACAAAACCAAAGCTTTCGAACGATACCACACGACCGAAAGAGATGGGGAATGGTGTGGTACTAAAGTTGGAAAGGGACGGAAAGGGTAGCGTTCAGAAACAGGCGTGGTTCGAATCGCCAGCCAGTCGCAACGAAGGGGTGGCGCCTCGTGTTTTCTAGGTTTTGTTTTGTGCGTGTTTCGGTGCGGTAGTAGGATTTCATTTTGTAGTATACACGTGCGTCTGCAGTAAATTTAAATTGGCTTGCCGGTACGTTGGTTGGGAGCTGAACATAATTATAGAGCCTGGATTTTTTCGGTTGCGTCTCTAGGTGCTGCTTTTTTTTTAGTGTTGTGAAAGGCTATGATGAGGGGCGTGTGGATGCTTTATGTGGCTGCCCGCCTACGAGGTTTTATTTTGGCTCCACTGGGCTATGGGAGCCTGGTCGGTGGCATAAATCTAACGCCTAGGCTATCTGGGTCTGTTGAATTATGTATGTAGGAAGTAGTTCTGTGGTAATGCTAGACATAGAGCCGCCTAGTGGAAATTTAATAGAGCGCTGTAAATAAAGCTGATTACTTGCAGCAATATTTTTAGATAATTGTACCTACGATATAGCGAGGTGAATTTGTAGATAGGTATGAGATTCAAACATAAATAAACAGTATAGAAAAATATCTACAAACATCTAGGGGAGACCGGGGACAAAAGTAACACCGGGTCAAAAGTAACAAACGCTCTCTACGTTTATCCAATGGGCAAAAACTGCTCCGACGCAGTCAGATGATAGCCAGGAGCGCACCCCTCTTGCGCATTAGGTTGTTGCGTGCGCTGCGCGCCGTTATACTGTGCGACAGGACGCAATGTGTTTTGACCAATCTAAAGTACGTTTTTCGACTTTTTCTTATTTAACGTTTTCATAGTTATAAACAGATGATAGTATTCTGAATGTTTGCGTATCCATTCTTGAATAGATTAATTGTATATTGTTAAAATTCATTTTTGTCTAGTACGTCCCGTTTAAGTTGTATTGCACATTTTATTAAAAATAAGGAAAGGTACAAAAGTAACATATCCGTATGGGTACAAAAGTAACATCCTATTTTGGTCCCCTCAGTAATAAAAAAAAAAATGTGTCTTACTTCAACAGAATGCTGTGAAAACGCTTAAGAATTATAAATGAAACGAATAATACTGATTTGTCTGATTATAAACGAAAATATTAACATAAATTAGTCAATTCCATTCCTTAAACTGAGAACAACTTCAGTTGACTTGTTTTCTCAAAATAAATAAAATTTTAGCTTTTAAAATGCTAAAAATTGTTTGTGTAATGAAAACATATTGTTTAAATAAATAATTTATTGCTTTAAAATGTAAAATCGTTCAATTAGCAGCTCCTAAGTTTTGTTACGTTCGTCACACGACGTGTTACTTTCGACCTGCCGACGTGGTCGAAAGTAACAAGTGACGGCTTTTTTTTAACTCTCTGTTATTCGTTTAAAACACACCACAGTAAAACAATTAAGTTACCAGTGTAAAGAGCATGAACTGAATTTATATGTGGTAATATTCATTAATTGATAATAATAACATCCAACCAGAAATCAAGGTATAAGTACAAAGTGTTACTTTTGTCCCCGGTCTCCCCTACCTATGTGTTTCTAAATGGGGTAGTAGACAGGGAACACAAAAGATTAAATTGCCAAAACCATGACAATTTCATTCGTAGCTACTTTCAGCGTATCTTTAGGTTTAGACACAGATGAAAAAGATGTATGTAACCTTAATATTTTACGACATTTACGGAAGAAAAAGAAAGGTAGTACGGTTAGGTTTAGAATACTAAACCCGACACCATACGGCAAATAAGTAAGTAATTACAATAAATTACTTTTTTCTATACTATACCTAGGTATTATTTACCACACTGACTTGGGTAGGTACATTTCTATCTCTCTCCGTTGAGCAGATGTCAATTTAACCCTTAAACGCATGATTTTTTTTTTTCGTTTCAAAAAAAAAATGTGGGTACCTAATGGCGTAAAAAACACGAGTAAAATACAAAAAAAAATCTAAAGACAGATTTTGGGTGAATTTTGCACTACTATCCATAATGTGGATACATTCTACATTGTGCACTCCCCGGAAAATCAAATAGCCCTATAGACGGTCTATGACAGATCTGAAATCCGCAATGTTTCCAGGTACGAATTAAACGTTTACGAAATTATGTGCTTGTAATATACGTAATTAACATAATAACACGTAGTTTCCCTTAACACATTCACGACCAAGCCTAAAATCAAAACATCTGCGCGAAACCGAGTAGTCTATAGCTAGTACAAAATGAACCCGGCTACCGGGTTCTCGGTACCTATCTCGCGAATGTTTTGAAGAATCCTGGAGCCGGGTCCTTGGTTCTGAATGTATTAAATTAGAGTGCATCACTCCCATGCAACTAAAACCAGGTTTCACCTTTTTTAAAAGCTTTTATTTAATTGGCACTCTAACTATGTATGTAAATATTTGAATGCCCCGTGTGGTGCCGGGTTAGAATAGCACCTCCCCCTTTCTTCCCGTGGGTCTCGTAAGAGTCGACTCTGGAAAAGGGTTAGTGTATTGTGGGCGATGGGCTAGCAGCCTGGTTACCTTGAAATTGCTAAACGTGGCACTGGATTTTTGAATTCATGTGCTCTGCCTACCCCTCTTGGGAATGCAGGTGTGAGAATATGTATGCATGTGTGTAAATATTTGAATATGTAGTACCTATACGTTTGACCATCTGGTTACCCTGACTTTGCTAAACGTGGCACTGGATTTTTGAATTCATGTGCTCTGCCTACCCCTCCTGGGAATATAGGCGTGAGAATATGTATGTATGTATGTATATTAAATAACAATAAACCGAAGATAATTCCTTACTTTAGTTGTTTATCAAAGTAATAACAAATATGAAATAAAATAACCTAGCAAAAATATAAAAATAATGTATGGGTTAAATTTATCAGCCAGAATAACTTCGATAGTGCCGCTAGTAATTGCAAAGTACCGGGAGTGCACAATGTAGGCTAGATCCTACAAGATCAAAAATGTAAATATTCTTTACTTTTTGACTGTGACCATAATTAGAGTTTATAAAAGTAAAATCGTTATGAAATGAGTAACAGAATAGCAATAGAAAATAATTACTTACTAAATTAAAAACCACTAAACACAGTCGAAGAAAACCTTAAATATTCATTTTTTTCTAAATTGCCGCCATTTGGGTTAAAATCATTTATAACTTTTTTATATTCAGTTTTGCCAACAAATCGTTAATAAATGTGAAAATGCGTTAGTTTTTCTTGCAAAATCATACAAGAACATAATACATACATATCTAGATTTCAAACACTAACCATGTTTTGGTTATGTAGGCTGCATCCTACACCATGCGTTTAAGGGTTAAATGCAAAAGCTCTAATTTGACGACTTTTAAAAGCAACACAGTACCTAGTAACTAAATTCTATTTATGCTAAATTAGGAAACACAATAAATCTTACATTCAAGTGGAGACTATTTATATTTTTCTGACGAATATGCACTTGGTAGGAATGTCGTTGTTGCATTAGATGTGTTAAAACGTAGACACAGCCCCTTATTTGGGTATTTAATTAGACGGTAGATAACCAATCTATGGATTAACATAAAAATTATAGGCAACATTAGGTACCCATACCAAATAGATGAACTTCAGTGCTGAAGCTGAAAACTGACGTGAATCTGTAGCAAGTGAATTGCATGTTAGACAAATACCTATACCTACTGGGTGACTGGAAATTGACCCAAAATATCTTAACGAGTGATCAGTTAGACGCGTCTGAAAACCCAATAAAGCTTTTTTCCGGAATTTTCACGTCAAAAAAAACGTAAATTTGAAAAAAAAAGCCCCGTCCTTTGAACCCCGGTTCGTATCAAAATATCGCTGCTTATAAACGAAAGGGCCACATACCAAAATCAAGCTTTTTTGAGGAGAGCACTTTAAAAAATTTTATTACATTTTTTATTTGTTTTTTGGAACTCCTACTTTCAATGCTATTGAGTCATATACCATTCGATGCGTATTTCATTTCCCTACCTTTTGTTTATCTATACATTTAGGTAACTATAATCAATAGACGACTAGTGATACATAAGTCCGTTTAGCATATAAAATTGACTTAACAAGTTAGTAAATAATTTTAATAAAAGGCCACAAATAGAAAAAAATAATATGTTTTAGTTAAAAAAAATGTCATAACCTGTTGAAAATAGTTAATATTCAACTAAGAAATAAATTACATAAAAAAATCTTCCTTTGCACGTTGGCAGTTATTTATATAAATCAAGAACTTAAATTCTAATCACAAAAATAGTGTTTTGGCACCAATCAAAATAAGAAGCTAACAAAATTAAATGCTTCTAAAACCTCAACAGGCATACATTTACTTTAATATTAAGTAACAGTATAATTATAGCTTCACATGCAATTATAATAATATGTATAGGTCCTTCATTAAAAGTTCTAAGCAAGAGATCAAACATTTTCACTTCTGGTATAATATTTGTTTATACCTATGGTCCATTCTGGATAACATTAGACTCTAGAAAGTCACAGAAGCAGGAGTTCTAAACATTTTCTATGAAGTTATAATACTAATTAATTTGATAAAATTATAGTTTATCGGACTAAAAACTAATAAGCCTTAAAGTTAAAAATTTTGCCTTGAAATTTGAAAATGTTTAATCATATCAACTTAATTTGTATATTTATTAGTTTTGCCCACTCTTATAACCTTTTTAAAAGTTCCTCCCCTACCATGAAGCTTAAGCTTTCTCCACTCCAAATTTCAAGAAACTTGGTGCAGTAATTTAGATGTGAAAAGGTAAATAAAATTACGCGGGAATTACTATGGTCACAAGTATACTAAAGCAGAGTATCATTTGTTTCGCAGGTCGGATTCTTCTCACTACCCGCACATGATTTTTATCAGTACCGGCCACTCGAACTTCCCGCATATGTTACAATTATCAACCGCTAACCCATCATACCATCATCAAGATTTGAACATCTTCACGCACTATTCGCGAATAATAATGACATTCTGTATAGAAGATCCTGTGATTATGAAGCTCGATTCAATGGTTTAGTATTAGCTCCAGCAAACGAACCGAACGAGCGCCTCGCTTGACGCTGGACGCGGACTCACTGACTTTGTGGCCCGCTGGAGATCGTAATTTTTGTCAAAATAAAAAAATAAGGAAACGAAATTGTAAGCCTGGATACATTCTACAAGTTTCATCAGAGCAGTTTTTTTATTACCAGAAAGTAAATACCATAACCATAAGTAAAAAGCAGAAACAAAAAACGTATTACATCTTCAAAATTTTCGACTGCTTCAATTGATGTCTCGATAACGACGCATCGTAGGTACCTACCCAAAAATTTATAAATCCATTAATTATAGAGTATGAAAAAAGCTACAAAAAAGCATACTATCAAAATGTTCGTATCTCAATAGATAGCAGAGTTATTGTCACAAAACCAAATTAATCCCTTTTTTCAAAATGGTGAAAAACCCACATATGAAATCTTGGTCGACAATTTCAAGTTTTTAAGCTTATTTTAGGCACCCCCATGTCATATCAAAACTTTAGCTTTCTCGATTTATTTTTTTGATAATATAAGTTCCGCTGCTTGACGCAGTGGCGCTTGGGTGCTACTATACGAAAATGTTCTTTACTTCTGCCTCTTAAGGTGGTTTAAAGGGAGACGTTCTGTTTATAGAAATGTTAATGTTGCGTTAGTAATAACATTGTAAATACAATGAATAAAAAATGCCTAATAGAATTACTTAGTATACAACATAAAACAAAGGATTTACTTATTAAACAACAATCCCAAACTATATCTTATAAGAAAACGTCGCAAGTACAATAATGTTTTGAGCAAAACAGATATTTCACAAAAACCACCTCTTAAGCTTATATAACAATAATAAAATTTTAGGTATTTTTGATTATTAAACGGACACTTTTCAAAATGTAGCTTCTTGGCTTTAAAAAAAATCCTGTAGGTATATGTTTTTACAAACGAAACAACCACTTTCCAAAACATGGCACTTTAATCTGGAGAATAATTGAGTACTTACTTGCTTTTTATAAGCGAAACGGTCACATTCCCAAATGTGGCCCTGTTAACCATTAAATTCACTCACAACATAGGCCACTTTTCGCAATGTGACCCTTTAGCAGAAGCTGATATGCGCTTCACGCTGACAGTCGGGTTGCAACTAAGATGATGGCCGTTTTGCTCTGAACTTTGGCATCGAAGATTAAAAATGCCAAAAGGGCGCATGCGTAAAATTGATATTAAGAGACCGATTTTGACGGGTGTTTTCGGGAAATATGAAAGAAAGGATGATTTTGGTCACATTTTTTTAATAAAACTGATTTTGCTCAATTTTGATTTCTGGCCCTTTCGTTTATAAGCAGCGATATGTTAGAAGTGGCTACGAATCGTGAACGGTCATAGTTGTCTCTGACGGTTCGTGTGATCTGAGTCTCATTTAGAAATACAGGTGATGTATGTAGGTACCTATTGTACCTACGTAGTTACAGTTGAGGAATTTTATTCATGAGCCACCATGGAATCAATTCTTAGTAGGTACACGTTATAGTAGTGACATCCAATAAATTATCAAAGGAAATCATACCTAATGTTTTTGTCTTTGAGGAGGTTCGATGGTGGCTCAGGTCATGAATTAAAGTCCTTGACCGCACCTATAGTTTTGTATTGGCATAGCTACAGTGTAGCTTCGAATAGCATTGCGTAAAGATTTGCGATACACAGGTCGCATTGATGTGAAAAGCGATGAAACATTTTTCTCTCAAAAACTCAAAATTTTTAGGATATATTTTACAGGGATTTTCAGACGCGTGTGCTCGACCACTGGTTAAAATATTTACGCTCAATTTCTGGCCACCTTGAATACATACTTATCTGTCTAATTTGTATGATTTTATCACAATTTGGTATAGGTACAAGGAAGAATAAACTTTGAATGAAAATACCTACATGTGTTTAATTTGATCCCATTAGGCACCTAAAACAAAAAAAAGTCACAAACAGAGCACTAGCGCACCAAATAGGTTGATTTCTTCGGATCCCACATTTTTCGAGAACCCCTACTTTAGGAGCTATTACAACCAACCATAACTATCTTAAAATACCTACTCAATGCTTTTTCACACTAATTCAATTAAGTCTTTTGTTTTAATAAAAAATTTAGTGTTATTATTGTAAGCCTGAGTTTGTACCCCACTATTGGACCAACGCCTCCGCCCATTTTCTTTCATTTCACCATCTTGCACTACGACCAGTTCATCGCACACATCCATTTGGATCTACCACACTGCCGCCATCCGTATTGTGACTCCCGTTCCGTGGTGTATTTAGCCCACCTGTGTGGGGCATGCGGCTGATCATGGGAGCCAGCCTTGGGCCCAGGGTGGTGCAGCAGTCAACCTATACCTGGTACTACAACCTATAACCTGTACCTATTTTTTTTATTTAATTAGGCACCTTATAGGTCAGAGTGGGGCAAGCGCCCCAGCTTGCCCCAGTGTGGCTACGCCTATGCGGCTGATGTGGCCTACCAGCTCTAAGTCACCGCACACGGGCCACCAGCCACAGCCACAAACGCCGCCATGAGACGCTAGACGCAGCTACTAAAGTAGCAGAAGCGCGCGACAGCCACTTGTTTAGTTCGAGAAGCCGTTTAATGGCCGGTGTGGGCCAAGAGACGCGAGCTGCGACGATTGTAGTGTGTGGCACCCACCATTGTCAACCGTGTGCGGCGAGTCCATTTAAAATGTATGAAAACTACAGGAAATATGCCAATATGCCGGTGGTGGCATTCTGTGATTGTAGCCCGTGTGCGAAGGCCCTAATTCAGACTGGTGGCCTTCGCACCGACATCGGCAATGTTCATTTTAGAACGCAGCGTAGAGTATCGGATCCAGTTAACCTGTTTCACTCCGAGCGCGCTGTGTGAGAAACACAATTATCAAAGCTAAAAGAAACTAATTGACCAACACAGATTTTCCTTAGTAGCCTAATAAAATGTCCCATGCTGTACAAAGACCTTCCCTTTCTTTTGCTTTTACTTTGCCGATCATCTTGAAAAGTATATTTAATTTGTCCCACCACCAACTCTTGGGTCTGCCTGCGAACTGATAAATCTGGATCCAAATACAGGACTTAAGGATTATTGGAAATATTAGATGTACGTCCACATCAAAGATCTATTGCAAGAATGACAGTGCGTCTTTTTTTTTTTTTTTTTTTTTAATGGCTTTCACCCTTGCCAGGTTAGCAAGGAGTATTTTGCCAATGTCACTGTAGAGACATAGCACACGCGAGGAGAATGTTCGGTTATTTTTTTGGAGCTAGGATCAGACAGGAGACCTAAAACAAATAATATTAGTTTATGAACGGCACAGACGATACAAAACAAACAAAACATTTACTTTACAATGATATACATATATAAAACTTTTTTTTTTTTTTTTTTCGGGTGGGAGACAAGAGAATTTCAAAATCATAAACGGGTAAGCATGCCATTATGATGGAAGAGAAAACAGAACAATTAAATTAGAGGCATGCAACATAAACCGTTTTACAGTTTTATATTGTGAACGTGTATAAATTTAATAAGGATTTGTAAAAGAGAAGAATTCATGACGGAGAGAAGTGTCTGAAAGTTGATAGGGCGCGGGATATTCATAGGTAAGATGTCATACAGTGAGGAACCAATTTTATTGCAGTTAAAAAATATATGATCCACCGAACCTTCGTCGAGTCCACACTCGCACAGTGAATTATCACGCACCCTAATTTTTGCTAAAAATACCGGAGTACAAACATGACCCAGACGGAGACGACAGATAGTAGAAGTGACCCATTTATTCGTTGAGCGAAAACGGGAAAACCAAGGCTTCCGTGGTATAATGGGCTGAATATTCCCGTAATGGCGAGCTTTCTGGAGTCTGGAAATATCCCACCATTTTTGCCAAGTCTCTAATAAATGAGTGTGGGCTTGCATCATAACATCAGAAGGTAAGGTAATAACGTAATCTAAAGAGCCAATTCGTGTGGCTTCTTTTGCCCACAAGTCCGCGTTTTCGTTGCCTACTATGCCACAGTGTCCCGAAATCCAAATGAGCTTTATTTGGATGTCCCTTTGTTCGCATTTCGCTAGATTATCTTTGATTATTAATATTAACGGTGATTTAGATTTAAATTTAAAATGGTTGCCCACAATTGCTTGTAGACAACTTTTAGAATCCGAAAAAATGATAGACTTTTTACATTGTGTGATTTACAGTATTTAATAGCCTCTAATATAGCGATGGATTCGCCAGTGAAAACGGATGTTTGAGTTGGACATTTTTGGGTAAGAACAATGCGGAACTTAGGGATCCAGACGGCCGCTCCCACGTTACCTCCAGAGTCGTCTTTTGAGGCGTCCGTAAAAATTAGGAGCCAGTCCTGCCATTTTTCAACTTTTTGTTGGAATACAGTGTTGGCGGCTGGAGTATTTTTGAATATACCAAATTCGAGGTCAACATTAGGAGAGTAGACTAGTGAGCTGTAGGTGGCCTCAAAAATGGGGTTTTTGGTAGAAGTTAGTACTGGGGGTGTGATGTTTTTAATCTTTAAGAATGAACTAATAAGTTTTGGAATGTCTTTATGTGTCCAATATGGGTTTACAGATACCTCATTTGAGAGGGCCTGCAAACGTGAAAGAAGAGGGTGGTCAGAAATGGAACACAACTTGTACAGAAACCGATCTGCCAAGAACTGTCTTCGAAGGAAAAGCGGAGGATCAACGCATTCAATCTGCATGGCAGTTTTTGGAGATGATTTCATTGCCCCCAATATGATACGGAGGCATTTAGCTTGAATTAAGTCTAATCTTTTAAGGGTAGTTTTATTACAGGGTTCTAGTACAAACGAACCATAGTCGATTTGACTCCGGATTACCGCATTATACACTAATTTTAGACAGTATGGATGAGCACCCCACCAGACTCCAGAAAGGGCACGAAGGACGTTAATACCTCTTTCACATTTACCACAGACATATTCTAAATGTGGAACACCCGACATCTTAGCATCGAGAAACACTCCCAGAAACTTCACGGAATCACTGCATGGAATAACCTCTCGATCATAGTAAAGAGCTACGTTTGGGATGGATCTGCTTCGCGTGAAGGCAACAGTGCTGCTTTTAGATGCGGACAGCGAGAGCCCATGATCGTCCAGCCAAACCTTAAGATAGCTGAGGGCCTCATTTAACTTGGAGGATGCCTCATCTATTGACCGTGAAGATATATATAGGACCAGATCATCGGCGTACTGAAGGATGTCACAGAATGGGGAAACAGTTTGGTGAAGGTCATAGGTGTACAGGTTATAAAGGAGAGGGCTGAGAACTGACCCCTGGGGGAGTCCCTGCCACAGGGTAAGGGGATGATGAAAATTGCTCCCAGATCGGATCCTAATAGTTCTTCCCATAAACAGCTTACAGACGAGATGTACAATCCTCACAGGGATACTCAGCTCCAGCATTTTAGCTCTGAGTATTGGAAGCTGAACATTGTCGTATGCAGCAGAAACATCCAAGAAGCATCCTACAAGGTGATGTTTTTTTGAAAGGGCGAGTCTAATATCGGATGTTAGAATGCTTAGGCTGTCCATGGTACTCTTCCCTTTACGGAATCCGAACTGGGAGCTAGCAATTAAGTTATTATTCTCAGCAAACCACTCCAGCCTATTTTTGATTAGATGTTCAAATATTTTACCTATGGTAGAGGATAAGGCAATAGGGCGGTGGGAGGAAGCTTCATGAGGGTTCTTACCCGGTTTGAGGATCGGGATCACTATTTGGACCTTCCAGTCCTCAGGAATCACACCCGTCATAAAAAAAATGTTGAATAAATTTAGCAGGTGATTTTTCGAGAAAGAAGATAATTTACAAATAAACCGATAAGGAATACCATCTTCCCCGGGTGAACTATTACGTAGGCCATCGAGAGCAAGTTCCAGTTCGGAGAAAGTGAAAGGGGAATCGAGTGGGCCCAGATTGGTTGAAGGGGGAGGAATATTTAGACACGGTTCCTCGGGGACTGATGGGGGAGCCAGTCTGTCAGCAAATTCATGCATCCAGGGAGGGGAGTTGAAGGATGAGATATGGTCAGATTCAAAGGATCCCCTGAATTTTTTAATGTTTCGCCATACCAGAGAAGGAGGGGTTCTAGGGTTGAGATTCTCGCAGAATCCCCGCCATCCTTTTTTTTTAAGCTTGCTGAGAAGATGTTTAGTGCGAGCACAAATTTTTTGGTACGTGATAAAATCTTCAGTGAGACCCGACCGGTTAAAGTTACGTTCGGCGGAATCTCTTTCTTTCACCGCAGTTGTGCATTCGGTGGTCCACCAGGGAGGAGAAGAGATTTTGGAACTGTGTGGGGTCTTTTTAGGAATGAATTTATCAGCTGCTTCTAGTAGAGTACGTTTAAATTGATGGTATTTTTCCAGATAGTTTATATTTTCACAGTCAAGCTCTTTTAGTATTTTTTCCACGTGAAGTGAGAATTCAGGCCAATCTGCTTGGTCCAACCGATATCTCAGGAGTGGTTGGGGAGAGGATGATGGGCGGACTGAAGTTGGATGGGAGATGATAATAGGGTAATGATCGCTACCAAAAGACTGATTCATTACCCTATAAGACAGAGTACAAGAAAGATTGGGTGAACACACAGATAAGTCAAGGACTGACTTTGGGTTTTGACCGGGATATACACGATGGGTGGGAGAGCCATCATTGATGACCACGGTGTTAACATCATTAAAAAGGTCAAGGAGAAACGAAGAGAATACATCAGAGTGGGATGAACCCCAAGATGTATTGTGACAGTTGAAGTCACCCAGGATAAGGAGGGGAGGAGGGATAGAGAAGAGAATAGTGGAAAGGTCGGGGATTAGACTAAGATTTGGGTGTGGGATGTACACTGATACAATATTTATTCCAAAGACATTAGCCGCTACTGCGTTAATGTCTTGGGTATGAGGAGGGAGATGAAGTTGGGTGGACGGGAATCGTCTATCGATCAATAACGCACACCCTGCTCGTCCATCAACTCGGTCATCCCGGAGGCATGAGAAACCTGGAATCCTAAACCGGGAGCCCGGTCTCAGCCAAGTCTCCGAGATGGCCGCCACATGAACAGAGTGTTCGTTAAAGATGCGAATTAGATCTGGTTTTTTAGGACTGATGCTGCGACTATTCCATTGAAGAAAGATGGCCTGGGGCGCCATCGGAGAAAGACAATCTTTGAGCAAGAGCCATCATTAAAGGGGCAACGTCGGGCGGTACACAGTCGCTCCATTTAGCGACGATATTGGTGAGGACTTTGAACAAAAGTTCGAGAAGATCGTCATTAGCAGTCTCGGATGGCGGGTGTGTCCTCAAGGTATGTCCATTTGGGAATTGGGAGCATGGGGAAGAGACTATGTCTCGATGAGCTATGCGGTCATAGCCAGGAGACAAGGGAGTCCTTTCCCGAGCCTGACGTGCAACGATTTTGCGATATGATGTGGAGGTGAATGGGGGAGGAGGCGGAGAAGATTGGTGAGACGAGGAACGTTGTCGGGGGGAGTCGGGAGTAGGCGAGAACATAACCTTCGCCGTATCAGCGTAGGAGCGACGTGTAGGCGGGAAACGTGAAGCAGCTTGCTGGTATGAAACGCTGTGTTCAGACATAAACAACTTGATTGCTTTCTGCTTGCAGTATTCAGGGCAGCTTTGGTCAGTAGCGTAATGACGACCAGAACAGTACAAACAGATAACCTGTTCGGGAGCAATATTGCAGCCCTCTCCAGGATGCTTTTGGGCACACTTGAAGCAGCGAGCGTCAGAACGGCATTGAGCCTGAATGTGGCCGAACCTAAGGCATTTCCTGCATTGTATAGTAGGCAGTACATACATGTCTACCTTTAATGAGGTGTAGTATGCGTACAGGTATTCCGGTAGTTTTTGTCCTTCGAATGTAACCACAACGGACTGCGTAGGGATCCACGTTGGAGAGCTTCCATCCTTGTATATTTTGCGATTAAGGCGTCGGGCTTTCAAGATTTTACCCGGACCCGTTTTGCAACCTGTTTCGACAACGAACTTCTCCATAGACCAATCAATGGGCACCCCACGAACGAGACCCATGCGAGACACATTATACGATGGGATTACAGCAGTGAACTTATGACGGTCTAAACAGGGATGTGAAATCAGGGAGTTAGCAGCCTCAGCAGATTTAAACTCTACTGAGACGCGGTTACGGCCGATTGACTTGATGCCATCTTTTTTTATGTTTTCGATGTTTGCGCTAGCGAAAGCGAGTCCCACTTTAATTGGTTGTAGTGAAGTACCTGAGTTATTAACTTCCGTAACACGGGCAACATGCACGATAAATGGGCCACTATCATCTGCGCTATATCTGCGGGCATGGATATCTAAGTCCTGGTGTTTATATATGGTCGCAATAGAAGCGTCATCCGCGTCGTTACCTTGCGCAGACTTCTTCTCTTTAGGTTCGAGTTGTTTATCAGCTGGTGACGTTTCCACCGAACTAATGGTACGTTTTCGCGTCCCTTCCTCCGTAGAAACTACGTCCATGGGAACGCCACCACCTGGGTCAGGAGGCTTCTCGTTCCCGTCCATCTCACAAGCCCGCTCGGCCCAACGGCCAATTGGGCGATAGATATAAAATAAAACGGCTTACTTACCTGAGGATTTTTGTTAAACCACCACCGCTAAATAAAAAAAAAGGAAGGATTTTTACAGGAAAATAACCTCAAAGTGAACAGACTCACAACACGGCGCTTCCAATATCGAAGTTTTTTTATATCACAGTGCGTCTTAAAACTACCGCCACCTATATGTCATACAAAGTTGCATCTACCCGACATCCTTACAACGGGGAAAATTCACAGAGTCGCGGGCACAACTAGTCCTTACTAATATTATAAGTCAGAAAGTGAGTTTGTTTGTTTGTTCCGCTTTCACGCCGTAACTACTGAACCGATTGCTTTGAAATTTTGCAGACGTAAAGATAGCAGTCCGGATTAAATAATAGGCTACTTTTTATCCCGGAAAAATTAATGTTCCCGAGGGAAAACAAAAATATAGTTTGTTTGATAGATCGATATCGATCAATGACCGATCGATAGATGATAGATCGATGGCGCTGTGTGTCGTTTGAAACGAGAAGTTTTCTTATAGTTGTGCTTTATACCGTAATTTAATCGGTTCCACGCGGGCGAAGCCGCGGGCGGAAAGCTAGTAATATATATGTATAACACGAACCTTTGGCCATTTTTCGGAACCCATTCGGTAACGATTCGTGCCCATCGATTTGATTGCATTCGGTAGACATGCCCGGTCTAGTCCCGCTTTAACTTGGTGGAAACAATACAGAGGATTTAGGTCCAAAAAAACAGTCTCAGTGAATCAGTTAACTAAGAGGTAAGAGTTGGTCTCGTGCCATCAGGAACATACATATATAGCGACTATATTTTTTATTTAAAATAACATAATCATGGTAAAATAGTCATAATCATGGTTTTGTCTATGACACGTTTCATTTCGTATGCTCTGCCTACCCCGTTTGGGACCATGTATTGTTCTGGGTCGAGATACTTTCTTGTATGAGAATAATAAAATTACGCCACTTTTACCAACTATATTTTATAGACAAAATAACTTAACTCAAAACTAATTAGAAATAAAAATTAATGAAATCTAGGTAAACTACAAACTAATGTTGGATTCCAGGAGGGTTTCGTTGTAAACCACAGGAACCCTGCCAATCCCTTATGCCACCGGCTTAGATCAACCTCAATCACGTTCCGTGATTTTATTTTTAGCGGTAATGAAAAGGGCAGTTCGTTACGCTAAAACAAAACATTAATTGTGTTTCATGTGGAAGAATTACGAATATCTATCCTCCCTCCTCCTTGACTTAATATCTAAACTCACCCATTTTATTTTGGAGCACAAAACACTTTCACAATTTCCAAATCAGTAACAGTTATTTCAAAATGTTCGCTCAACAAATGTTCCTGCGACTTGTCAGATGCCCAAACCACAGCTGGTGTCCTCGTATATTAGTTATGCCCAACATGTTTACTATTTTGCGAGGGTAGGTTTAAATTCACTAAAATTCCTATTCTTCCAAATCATGTTGCCGGTTCGCTACCACCAGATACATAATCATAATGCAATGTTCTCAATACATCACTATATCAAAACAGAGAAGTTTCATAATGACTTAAGTCTAATTCTTAACATGCAGAATTCCTGATATCCTCTAGTCTAACTGACCCTTTGCTCTGAGAACTGACCATATCTTGTGTTTACTAATTGTCAATTCAACCTTATCTCAAAATTACTAAAAACAAAACAAAAATGTTTCAAGATTTAAACGTCAAATTCTCGAGATAGAAAGATGAGTAGGTAAATAAAACAATATAAATTAAATTATTATCTTACGGGTTTCAGTTTGAATTCGAGTTGATAGGTACGTCTGTTAAGGCCTTTACACAAAATTTTGGGCATTCTAAGATAGTGTATTTTTGAAATTGGAATATTATGAAACTAATGCATTTTCACCTTCAGTCTTAATAATAATTCGTTATTTGAAGGAATTGTTATCTTTACCAACTGTATCTACATTTTGGATATCGGGTGATATATTATGTACCTAAACGTCAATATAACAATTTTTGTTAGAATGAAAGTAAATGTTTTTGAGATTTTTGTAATTTTCGAAGTAAGACAATTTGAGATAAAGTCGAAATATGTATTAGGGTGTTATGATATTTTGTTGCAACGAACCGGTAACCTGTAACTTAATATAACTAATTACTAGCGACATCTACCAGAAGTTAACAGAAAATCTAAGACCTACCATCGTGTCACCACTGTCCAACTGTAATCTGTAATACTCCAACATTAAAGATTAGCACATAGTTCTCAGAATCGTCCAGAGATGGCGCTTTAATGGCGTTCGCTTGCTGCATTCGAGCGATGTCTAGAGAAAAAATGCTAGAGGGCAGCACTGCTAGCCGTATCAAATTACCAAGCTGGTACATTTATTAATTTGATTGTTGACTGAAATAATAAGCAAATTGTTTATTCAAAATATTTTATTTTCACACTGTTTGACAAAACGAGCCAGATAAGCATAATCCTATTGGAACATAAAATGAGACTTTATTTTACAAATCTTCTAAAAACATTCAGTCTGACTCAATATGTATATCATTTTCAAATCATGGAGATTTACAATTATTTATTTAATATTAGTTTTGCATCACATATTTTATTGGCACTTATCACAGCTAGGATTTGAGTTAATAATTCATCTTCATTATTTTTTCGCTTAAAAGTAAATAAAAACAAAATTTATACTTATCTTTTGTCTATGAGTTAACAAAATTTGGAAAAGTCGATTAATGATACCTTTGGCTCTCACACGTGCACACAAAAACACATTTCATTAGACACTCTTCTTCATCATTTTCACAACGCAAATCATTTACTTTTTGGCAAAAATGTTTACCTACTTACTTCTTCTTAATATTAAATAGATTCAATACATTTAAGGCACATTTTAACACATTGCACAGCACACATATCATATCAAAGGCAACGATTTTATTGTAATATGGATAATAAATTGCATTAAAAAAAATACCACGCGTCAGTCGCGCACCGAGGATTCTGAAGCATCGTGCGATGTCCCGTTTTATCTCAAAAACTTTGCTATAGTTTTTTTTTATTTATCAAAAATATCACGTAGTGACGTCACTCGAAACTTCAAAGAACTGTATCCCCATCATTTTCTGTTTGACAAATGGAAGAAAAAATACGTGTACAATATTTTGTGGTAACCAATCTGTCGGAGTAAATAGGTATTTTGAGTCAACTACCGAGGCCTAGAAGGCTTCAAATTAAGCAGTGGACTTTCTCCAGCTAATATGATGGTGAATTGGTGAAGTAGGTCTTCTGCCCAGGTGGCCTAGACCAGCTATACTAAACCTGCAACCTGGGCCGCGTTTGGCCTTCCGGCCCTTTACCAGCAGCCCGCATGCAGTTAGGGTCTCCACACATTAGTCGACGCCTCTTCGGCAAAATGCGGGTAGAAAAAGCGTTATGTCAACGCAATAAGGGCGAACAAGACGTCAAACGGCTCGGCTCGTTCGACCGAGAATGGCCGAGCCAATTCACGTTTAGTTCGCCCTTATTGCGTTGACATAAAGCTTTTTCTACCCGCATTTTGCCGAAAAGGCGTCGACTGGTTTGGTGAGACCCTTAGAGGTCTATAGAGAGTTAGAGCGCCTATTTGTGACGAATTGGCGAAATAGTGCACGCGTCGGGTAAAAAAAAGCCGTGAACTTGAGAAACGTACTCGACTTTTTAAACCCGAAATTATTTATGCTCGCGGTCCGCGACATCATGACTTAAGCGTGTTTGTGAGTATAAAAAAATACCCTTGGTTTAGACCCAGGCCTGTTCAGTCCGGTCCCGCTGCAGGCGCGCGATCTCGGTACGCAGGCGGCGCTCTTTGGCGCTCTGTTCGCGGATCGCCTCCTCGCGCTCCGCCGCCGCCTCCAGCTGTTGCTTCTGCACTTGAAGCCCGTTCAGTTGGGACTGTAGGGCAGTTATGGTCGAGTACGCTGCGTTCTTTAGCTGTGAACATAATTATGTAAGGTTATAACTCACGCTTTCATAGGTTTTTCAAGTGGACTATGACCACTATAGCAAATACACATACAAACATCACGCCTGTATTCCCAAATGGGGCAAACAGAGCATATAAAACGCTATATAATATTAGCATATTTTTAAGGTTTTAACACATTCAACTCCGGCAGCGTTACACTGTGAGTTTATTGGTCACAGACGCTGTGTCACTGGCGTCGAACGTGTTAAGTTAAAAGGTAGTATAGTGAGTGTCAGGTTGCTAGCCTGGCACCTAAAATGTATCATAACCTTAGTCGTTTTTTAATTCATAGTTATAAGGTGCAGTTTAGGGTGGCACGACAGGGCCGACATAGAGAAGTCCCTGTGCCCAGCAATACGGCAAATATATACTCGTCGATTTAATAATACCACGAAGACCACATTTTGACGCCAGTGTAGACTCGAATCTCCCGTGTTCCAATTGCTACCCATCTATACCAATCAGCATCACCGGTTTACACGCCAAAAAACAGTCTTCTTTCTTACCTGGGTGTCTCTCTCCCTGGAGCTGACCTCCTGGTGGAAGCTCTCCATCTGCGCGAGGATCCGCTCCCGCTCGGCCACGTTGGCGCGCTGTTGACGCCGACTGGCCTCGACCTTGTCTTCCACCTGCCTCCGAAGAGTTGAGAGCACCTCCTCCATCAGGAGGGAGCGAGCTTCTCGCTCCTTCGCCCAGAGCTGAAATACAAAACACATACATACATAAATCACGCCTGTATTCCCAAATGGGGTATGTAGAGCGTACGAAGCGTCACATCAGCGGTTCTTAACCTTTTTGCCCGGCGACCCAAAATTCAAAAACATTGGAAGCCCGCGACCCAATCAAACATTAAAAACAAATGAAATGCCGTGATTGCGGTTTGTTTTTCAAAAAGTCCCGCAGGTCCTGCGACCCATCTCGATATGGCCCGCGACCTAAATTTGGGTCGCGACCCGAGGTTAAGAAACGATGCGTTACATAGTGAAAATCATGACTACTTCAAGCTTCGCAGCCACATCTAGTCTAGGTTAGTTAATCGGTACAAAGTAAGAGGATGCTAGTCTGTCGCCTAATGCATACCTATTTATCCTTAGTTGCCTCTTACGACATCCACGGAACGAATGGAAGGGTGTTATTCTAAACCCGACACCACGCCATATAAAATGCCACAGGTATACATTCAATCCATCAGGAATTTAGCAATCTGGAGGAGGGTGGTCTTGTAAATCGTTACAATGCGTACAGTCAAAGAATTTGATTACTGTGCCACTTTGCTTTGGACCCTTTCACAAGAAATGTCACTGTGACATACCTTACTAACTACCAATCAAGGCAATATGAAATTAATTGTGAAAAGGTTCAAAGTGGCACAAGTATTAGTTTCCTTGATTGTACATGTACATGTACATATGCTTACTTGTAATACATTACATGGGCTGGGCACGAGCTTAGTGCTATTGCATAGAGGACAGACCCACTAGATCCAAGCTGCTCAACCTCAGGCCCGCGGGCCATAGCGTGGCCCGCGGAAGAATTTTAAGTGGCCCGCGTAGATATGGCTTGGATGAATTTCCAGCAATAATTGACTTGGCCTTCCAGTTTTTTTAAGTAGTTTTGGATCAACATAATGCATCTAGGTATGTAAGAGGAGGGGGTCTTAGAACATTGATATCACTGTCTTTA
>BHDV01016377.1:0-31789 GCA_005406045.1 Adoxophyes honmai | reverse complement strand
CCTAAGACTCTCATGCTCGCCGACGAAAAGCGGTTACAAATTTAGATATTAAATGTATAGTCATTGATGCGATCCATTATATATTATTACAATCGTGGTCGAAAGAATAATACTTTTTGGCGTGCGTACATAAGGGTAATTTTGTATGTATAACTTTATAGGCGTGAAGTTTATTTATTATGTATGTACGTTTAAATAAGTTAAATAGTGACAGGTTGCTAGCCTGGCGCTCAAAGCGTAAGCAAACCTATTTCCTTAAATTACTGGAATATGGTTCATAAGATGGTTTGTTATTATAACCCCGACACCAAACTGGGGGTTTGGATGCAATCCTATGTACACTATTTATATCTTGAAGCATTTTCGATTTAAATGTACCTAGTTTTACATTCCAAATACTGTCTCTATGTATAGAGACGTATACGTTTCTATTAGTCGTTCTTATTTCCCCCCAAATCGATGAACACTTCCATAAATCACGTTCATTTTACGTTTACTTATAGTAGGCGCTATAAACAAAAAAGTTTTCTTTTTTAATTGTTCTACAATTAAAAAGATTAAAGCGCCCCAAACGAACTACGCCCGCCTTAATAAATTAAACGCAAATTTATCTCAAGCTTCCCGCTAAAAAGGTTTAGGTCTCTGACAGGATTAAGCGCTCGTTTAAACATAACAAAGTTAACAAGCTTGTTTTTTTTTTCAGTTTTTAACCTACACTTTTAGGCAAAGAAAATACTTTACTAAAAATTATTAGAACAATCAGATTTTGATTGTCAGAAAATTGACTCAAATAGATAATGTTTTTGTGTGCCGACAATTTGTTCTCGAATGTGATATTTTGTTTCTGTTGTAAACTTTTGCTTATCACTTTAAAGAAATAGTTGCGTTTGGAAGAATCGTTCTGTGTACATATTTTATGGTTCCATTACTTGCAAAGACTGGGCAGATATCCTTACTAATAATTATTATAAGTAGGAACGTGAGTTTGTTTGTTTGTTCCGCTTTCACGCCGTAACTACTGAACCGATTGCTTTGAAATTTTGCAGACGTAAAGTTAGAAGTCCGGATTGAATATTAGTGTACTTTTTATCCCGGAAAAAATATATTCCCGAGGGAAAACAAAAATATAGTTTGCTTGATGGATGGATTGGAGATGGCGCTGTGTGTCGTTTAAAACAAGGTGAAATATTGCAATCGAATATAAACCTGTAAATTTGTTGTGCTTCATACCGCAATATATAACCGAATCCCACGCGGGCGAAGCCGCGGGCGGAAAGCCAGTAATTTAATAAAAAAAAAATCATGATTGTCACTGATACTACTCCATGAGATGACTAAATCACGTTTTTTTTATTCTTGAATTCGATTTTGATATTATGTTTTTTTTTTGTGTAGAACGGTGAACGGTACACAAGGACCATCCATCATCAAGACAAAAAAACCGAAGGTAACGGTCAAATTTCATTGCCACGAAAATAGGTCGGAAAAGAGATTATGTTATTGGCTAGCAATTAGTATTTACTTATACCTCTTTCATCTGACTAAAAAGTGTGGTTTTCTATCACCCTTTCATGTGTTTTTCTACGTCATTTAAGAATAGAAGCACGTCTATTTTAGGAACATTTTCAGTGTGAACAAAACTGTTACACCTTCCGTGTTATTTCATAAATATTTAGTACTGCTTAAACGAAACTCCGACGTAATTACGCACCGCTCGAGGTGAGAAGTAATACCTGTCAAGATGATTTATTAAGAGCTTCTTATTGGTCGGTTCAGCTCGCGTCAACCAGGCACGTTGGCTCAAAGGATTTGTATAAGTGTTGCCAACTAAATTGCTCCGAGAAGTCGTTACAGATGAATCGGTTTCTGGTTCCGGCTGCGGTTTTTCAATTTCGGAACGTTTTGCTCCAATTTCAAAATGGCTTTCTTTTGGAATTTGTTTTCCATGACATCCTTCCGAAATCTGTAAATAAGTCTATTGAAATGGCTTGTAAAGTTAATGAAGGCTTATTGGGAAATAAAAACAAAAGGTTTTGGTGCTCGTTTCGCAGTAAGAAGTTACTGTAGCTTTTTCTCCAGAAGGCGGATCATAATCTAGTCTGAAGTAAATCGGGCGGAATTTTTTAATGTACCTACCTATCACATTAAATTTGTATAAATAAGTATTTCCTAATATTCTTGTATTTTTTTAATGAAATTTTGTCTAAATTTATACTTAAAATTGTGCTAAAATTGGCTACCGATCACGATAGCACGCATAGCATGGCTTTATTTACGTGACACATTTTTTTTCTCGATTTCTAATAACATTATTTATTGCGGGATTTCAAGAATCTGTATAATAATGTTACTTTTTAAATTTCGTTCCGCTGTGATTTTAGATCTTCGCTGTTTATAATTGCTAAATAGCAGAGATGCCGGTACACAACAGGATAAAGAAATAACTCCTCTGAGAAGTTAATTGCTTCTTCTTGTACAGGAAAAAGAGACACCTTTTACAAGCATTGTTAGGAGGCCATTACTTTTAAATTATTATTAATTAGGGCCCTTTCACGTAGGGGATTTTTTTAGCGATTTTACAGCAGTGGGAATGCCGAGATCGATCCGTTGAAAGATTCCTAGTAGAAAATAACCTAATCAACAAAAAAAAACATTTTAAATAAGATTATATTTAGATTAGAGTCAACCGTTGAAGAGTTCCCTCCTGTCGAGACGATTCTGGATAGGCCATAAAAGTTCTACTACTAGAATATTACATTGATATCTGACTTACAAAATTTCGGCACGATTTGGTAACGGCGAAGTGGTTTAAATTTAGCTTCCAAAAATACTGATATAGAAACAAATAAACTAACATCCAAACAGGCGAAACTACATAAAACCTTATAAATAAACAATCGTTGGAATTCAGCTGCGCGCCCACGGTTTGTCTATTTTTAATTTCAGCAAAAACTAACCTTAGGCTAGAGGCGAAAAACTATTAATAAGTATCCGTTGGCAAAATAGAGACTTATAACTAATTGCATATTTGCACAAGCAAATTAATCTATAGCTAAATTCCCCGTATGGTGCCGGGTTAGAATAGTACTTCCCCCTTTCTTCCCGTGGGTGTCGTAAGAGTCGACTCTGGGAAAAGGTTAGTGTATTGTGGGCGATGAGCTAGCAACCTGACATGCAATATCACATGTAACCATCTGGTTACCCTGAAATTGCTAAACGTGGCACTGGATTTTTCAATTCATGTGCTCTGCCTACCCCTCTTGGGAATACAGGCGTGAGAATATGTTTGTATGTATGTAAATTAAGCTAACAATTTCTTCACGGACTCGCAACAAAGAGCAGAGAGATGGGTATTTGTAACCTACAAAATCTGTTCCATTAGGTGCATTCAAGGACTTTAATTTATGAGACACCATATGGAATGAATTCACAGCAAACGTCATAGTGACATCTCATTAATTTTCAAGGGAAATTGTAATTATTTTTAACTTTAAAATGGTTCTATGGTGGCTCATGAATTGACTGACTTGACTGTACCTACTTGTCTTGATTTTGAGAGACATTTTTTTGGATCTCAAACTAAATATCAATATCACGTTTAACCATCTGGTTACCCAGAAGTTGCTAAACATGGCACTGGATTATCGAATTCATGTGCTCTGCCTACCCCTCTTGGGAATACAGGCGTGAGAATATGTATGTACTAAATATCAATATGTTTGCTTTTGCTGTCGAAAGGTAGGGCATGGAATAGGTAGGTATATGGTAGGGCAAGGGCATTTTTGAGTAAAAACCAAGTAAAGAGGAGAAATACAGAAACTACTAATGCGTAACTAGCAATGGAAAACAATATACAAACATTGTAAATGAAAGAAAACTACATACATGACGCTAGCATTCCCAAATGGGATACGCAGAATACACGAAACACTTCACAGAGGAAACCTATTTCACGTATTGTGACCACTTCTAGCATATTTTTTAGGTTTTTAGTTTGCAGGTGTACTTGTACAAGTGACAGGTTGCTAGCCTGACGTCTGAAATATAGCCTAACTTATTTCTTTTGTCGCCCTAACAATTTCCATTGAAATAACCTAAGCAACAAAAAACTATTTTCGATACAAGCTTTTTTTTTGCCAACTTTACTTTTATCAACTGTCCTTCATTGTCATCCATCCTAGATTATGTGCACCAGATTTCAAGTCAATCAGACCAACCGTTGAAGAGTTCCCTCCATCGGAGACAGTACTGGCTGGGCCACCAGAAGTCCACTACCGGAATATTGTATTATCATCCAAGTTACGTAGGTTTACCAAGTTTCAGCTCAACCGGTCTATTGGAAGTGGTTCAAATCTTCCTTGCAAGATTTGTATACATACAAACATAGATATTATCAAACCGCGATTAGAAAGGGATTCGAGAGTACCGTTAGCACAATTGTACTTAATAAATTATTAAATAAAATCTTATACCAATCTTTGATATCTTCATAAGTGCAGAGACTTATAGATAATAGAATTAATAGCTGAGTATGATTTGCATATTTAAACTCTATTCTCGGTAAATACTGCCATCTGTTTAATAAAAAATAGTAATATCATATCTGACAAATCTGTCACTAATCACATTATTTCGCTTTATCAAATTGCTGTAGTTGTTCAAAAATCAATAAAAAATCACTGTATAATTTGACATTTTTCCATGCTTTGAAACTTCATTGTACCAAAATAACAATTTAATTTATCTGCATACTCTACCACTGACAATGTCATATCATACATTTAGTTCAAAAATGACATATGAGCTCAATCCCTTTCTAATCGCGGTTTGATAATACATAGGTACATACCTACAAAAGTGAAGTTAAATTAAAGCTTGTAGTAATAAAAATAGCGAGGTGTTTTTTTATACCCGACACCACATAGGTGAAATCAAATTAAAGCTTTCGAAAATGACGCGTATTCGTGTCCGGGTCATGATATCATAAATAGTTATTAGCAAGTACTTACTGGAAGCTACTCCTCAACTATTAGTAGTCTGGAAGGCAAGCTTAGTTTGGAAGTGGCCGCATATTGAAACTTGTTTGCTTGTTACTGGTAAGTTGTTTAATGCATTTCGTTTTATATGTTCAGCTTGGTTCTGTATCTATCTACCATAATGTCCATAATCGATACAGAAGTGGAGAATAGTTTGCGCGCGAAAGCTTTGTGATAAATAATAAAAAGCTACAGGTTTCACAGCGTACATATAGCAGCTATCTTTACCCCCAAGACAAAAGTAAGTAGGTACCTAAAATATTTAGTTATACATACTCTCGGAATTCCGTTTCGGAATTTTCATTTCAAATATCGATTTGTAATATTGAATGCAGTCAATCCATATAAATCTATGGACCAGATACATACAAAAAGTAGTTTTCCGTTCGAAATTGAATCTGATTCGGAATTTCTTATGATGGCTTATGCATTCATAATCCCGCATTCGTAATCAAAACGAATTTGTGTGGTGTATTTACGGAATTCCGAATCGATATTTCGATTTCACGCGGGAAAACACGATTGATTGATAGTTAAATGAAAGAAAAAAAAAGTTATCGGCATAGCTGAAGGAGCAATCGACTATTTAAACTAAAGACAGAAAGATAGAGAGAGAGACCTCCAGATTAAAAAAAAGACAGCGGTACATGAAAACTTGATCATAGCACTTACTAGTCCACGTGTGTGACATACAAGAGCAAGTATCGAAATAGTTTCCAGCAAGTTCTGAGTTTCTCTGCACATTGCCCAGGCAGCTACGTCCCAATGCCGTACGGCGTAGCGCTTCGTCGGAAAACCATATTACTAACATTATGCATGTTAAACTTCCAAGTTCCTGAGTTCAAAAGTTCACAGACTACTCACAAAAGTAAACTTCGACTCCACTGGGCAATAATTTAGACGCGATGTCAGTATACGTGCGTGTCGTAATTTATAGTATGTTTAGTGTTACATTATGCATGTCTATATTGTATGTAGATGTCGATTTTTGCGTTTGTATAGACTCAAACACGCGTGAAACGTAATCCAAACTTCTTAAGGAGTAGAGGAGAGGGTCAACTAAGGCGTTATTAGGCAGCAAATTAGGCGTTATTTCCACATTTCATCATTAAATTAATCTGTTCCATGTCTTAATCGAATCGTTGCTAATCGGATAAGAAAGAAGCTGCATAAGTCCGAATCCAACTTATTACCCACCCGAAGTAGTACTGTCATGTCACGGGACCTTATACGAATCTGACCAACTCAGAAATAGGCTTAAAAAGAAAGTGATTAGTGATTACCATAGTCATAAGACCGATAACAAATCTGGTACATTGTTTATATTATGCAAAAATATTTTCACTCACGAAAAAAAACTATACATCTCAAGTACATTTGGCAAATAGAAGCCTATCTTACAAAGCTTATTGTCACTCAATATTATCCAAGTAATTTGAAGATACGAAGAATATAATACTTTTCATTTTAATGGTAAAAATGATTGGCAACTCTCGCGTGGTAAATATTTATTCGTGAGCGTACGTAAATATGATTTTCTATTTTATTCTGCTCTTTTTCTGGAACATAATAATCTTACGCTTCAAAGACGAGATTACAATGGACAGTGATTTGCAATTACTCATATTACATAATTATAATAAGAACTTATAAAGCAGATTGTTTTGACTGACGACTCATGTAGGCAGTAGGCATCTACGAGGTGATTTTAACAGTTGTCTATTTAATATTTATGCACAGAGCAATTTGTTTTGCTTCATTTCATTAGAATTTTGGATAATGATTTCATTTCGTTTATAATAGGATTTTCTTATTGAAATCTTATCTAAATGTATTTTAAGTTTCGCATTTTTTTGAAATAACACAACCGCGCCAAAATCAAACGTAGTCTTCAAGTCGCGGCGTTTTTCGAAGATGGCCAAAGAAATCCGAATACTGCCGATGAGCGGCGATCTCAATGTGCGACGTCTTTATCACTATTACGTAAAATAGCTAATTACCATCACTACAAATCAACCCTCCAACATCAATTAGCCTGTATGTATGCGCCAATCAACATGTACAACAGTAGTTCTGAATAGTATGTCACTTGAGCTTGGTTAGAAGCTTCTCCAGCCCTGACAATGACCGCTGAAGTACGCTATTAGTGATGTAACGAATATTCAATTGCCATATTCGCGAATGCGGATGCGTATTATTTTTCTAACTTTCGAATGTGAATATCGTATTTTGTGTAGCTTACTAGACAGACATATAATGTACAGATTCACGCTTGTATTCCCAAATGAGGTAGGTGACGCATACGAAACGGTTTATAGACAAAATCACGAGTATTTCACGTTTCGTGGCAACTTTTAGCAGACTTTTTAGCTTTAAAAACAGATGGAAGAGGTTATATTGGCACGTTGCTAGCCTGTTGCTTACATTACAGCATAATCAAAACCTATTTCCTTAGTCATACGGGAAAACACGAGCAATAGAAATAAAAAAAACATGGAAAGTGAAATGAATGAATGAAATGTTTTTTGTCAGCGTTAAGAGCGTGCACACAAAATTCGGTGATTTTGATGATTTTCAAATGCTTTAGAAAGCTATAAATCCTTAAGTTTTAAAGAAAAACTACTGTAGCATATAAATAAACTCTTTTTCTAGGGATTAACGGAAAGAAATATTTTATTAGCAACACAGATTTCTTTTACTTAGCCAATTTGTTGAAGGGTTTTCACAAAAATACGCGTCAGAGCTGTCTTTCACTTGAAAATTTTCCATTAAAATTTACCATAAACGATATAAACTTGTTATTATCTGATAGACAATATAGTCTACTGGGGATTAACGGAGAGACATTCATAAAATTATTGGTTTTTATTATTCAAATATCATTTTACATAATTTCAAAGTTGAACTATTACTTTATTTTTTTTTCTCATTGATTTTAATGTAATTACAAATGAAACAATTTTATTGTAAATTTACAGAATATGTTTAGTCTAACCATATTTTTTTCATGGCTAAATATGAGTTAATTTATTTTTTACGATTTTTTAAACATTGGTCCAAAACCACTAAGGTCAGGTGGGGGAAGAGAAACGCAGGGATAAGAGGGCTCTACAGACCACAATCACTCATAACTCGACGAGTTATGGTCTGTGGTGCCTCTTACCCCTGCCCTGCCCCTGAATTTCTCTTCCCCGCCTGATCTTATAATTACGTTCGTAAAAAATGTGTGCGCCCTCTTAAATTAATCCAGGCTTCGGAGCAATTTTTAGAATATTTCATAAATATGAAATAGATTAGATTTAGATTTAGATTTATTTGTCTCTTTTTGAAAATTACATTACATCCAAATTATATGTCAGATGCAAAGAATTCACAAAAAGATCATCAAATGGTGAACAATTGGTAATCCTTATCCTTACTAAATATTATAAGTCAGAAAGTGAGTTTGTTTGTTTGTTTGTTTGTTCCGCTTTCACGCCGTAACTACTGAACCGATTGTTTTGAAATTTTGCAGACGTAAAGATTCCGGAGACGTAAGAAGTCCGGATTAAATAATAGGCTACTTTTTATCCCGGAAAAAAATGATGTTCCCGAGGGAAAACAAAAATATAGTTTGCTTGATAGATCGATATCAATCGATGATAGATCGATATCGATCGATAGATGATAGATCGATGGCGCTGTGTGTCGTTTGAAACGAGAAGTTTTCTTATAGTTGTGCTTTATACCGCAATATAATTGAGTTCCACGCGGGCGAAGCCGCGGGCGGAAAGCTAGTAACTAATAAATACAATAACAAATTAATAAGATCACGAACATAAAAATAAAATAAAATCACAAAATGTCAAAAATGTCAAAATCAAAAAATAAATGTCAAAGGTAAATGTCAAAAAGGTAAACAAAAATTGTAATAAAATCTAAAACTCGCAAACGGAATACAATGGTTTATCCAACAAAAGGTTTCTTAGTTTGCGCCTAAATGCATCATCGGACGGTTCGTTCTTTAGCTCGGCAGGGAGACGCTCGTAAAGTGTGGGGCCTATGACTCGCGGGTTCTTCGCTGAGAGCGCCATCCGACGGGGTACTGTACTGTGCACAGCTGTCCTGTGCGACGGACTTGCTTATAGCAACGGGGACGTAGTTACCGGCGTAAGCTGTTCTATTATAATGAAAGAAAGTTACGTACTCCACAGAACTTCAATAAATGGTTTAACATCAACAATCATGCCTGTTCAAACAGTTGCTTGAACAATGCGCTTCTGTTCCGGTATACAGCTGCAACCTAGCCACAAGTACTCGGCATGCAGCAACGTCTCTTGCCGCATAGTTTACAGAATGAAACCGATGTGAAATGAATTACCAATCTCTGAAAAGTAACCCTACCATCCTTACTTTATGAGTACTTTGTTTGTTTGTTTTTAGAGCGACTACACGGTAGGTTAGGTACCTACTTACCTCGGTTGAAAATGATGACCATGTGGGAGGGGTGTTACAATTATAATTATAATCTCCACGCGTTTTGAGAAGAAGGATAACGAAGTGATCCCGTAAGAGATTTTTTCCTTTTTGGTACGGAACCCTTATTCATTTCATCGTCCTGCTAAATAAGTATTTCAAATTCGTAAATGCAGAGTAATGATAAGTAAATTCAAACAAATAGGTAAATAAGCTTCTCCAATTCAACGAGACGGCACAATAATGAAGTCTACATACCCTCAACTTTTCTAAATAATAAACGGTGAAGACTCGATCCTTTTCAAGGCCTTTTCTGTTCATGGCGTAAATAATGAAAAAACAGTACGTGGCCTGAATTCTGGGAGGAATAACCACTTATTTTAAATACCAAAGCGGGACGGAAACCCTTATTTAAAGACGTCGCTTTCCCTTTGTATAATATTTAAGGGAGCTTTTTAGGGTTTTGGTACAATGGCCACGTAAAAAATGCACAGTCATGGAACCTATTCGTACCTGTACACAGCGGCAACGTCGTACGTTACTTTGTGTTACTGTATTGGTATATTCGTCGATATCGAATCGTATAACATTAATTTGAGTCAACATTTTTACACACGTTCCTAATTTTAAGGAATCTTGTAAATTATAAGATGGGGCTCAAATCAAATCAAATCAAATAATTTATTGTAAGATGTCAGCTTCTTAATTTTTTGATAGCTCCTCATGTTTGTATCATTTATTTTAGGTTTGTATTAAAGTAGACAGAGTTTTCAACATATTTTATTGTAACCTCAGTTGGGAATTTGAAAACGAATTAATTAGATTTGATCTTTAGATGTTTTCCAACATTCAATAAGACGATGGATTAGAACCTCGAACTTAAAGTATAAATCTATCAAAATTTTGTGGAAGTATGAATTGCTTTCTTGACTGTTTTATATTTAAATCAATCTAGCACTAAGCTCGTTATAAACAGCTGGATTTCATCGACCGTAATTGTGTTTAAGTAGTTGCTTGCCCTAACGATTGGCAATATCATCTGATTCACAGATTCTTGAGTGAGTTCTCAAAGATTTCGATTATACTTACTTTAATGAAATTGGCAATGTCTCTCGTAGAAATTTTGTGATCGCAACGGCCTAGATTGGTTTTTTCAGGTTTCATTTTCGTCTATCTGTATGGTCATCTATTCAGATGTTGGTCTATTCTCTTTATTTTACAAAATAACCGATTTAGGACGCTACTTGGTTGATGGAATAGCAAAAAGCCAAATTGTACGAGAATATAATACTTAGCGCATTATTAATGTTTCATTATGTGTGAAGTTCCGAACCCACGTGGGATCAGTCCAAACTTAATACTGGGAAGAGGTTGACGCTCAGCACTGCAGTGGGATTTATTAAGCCGGTTTTTTATTTTAATAATAACTTTATGTAAATTATGTCCCTCCAGATCCATCTAATTTTCACATTTTCCTAGTTAATGTTATTTTTACCTAATTTATAAACAAAATGAATGACATGACAGTCCCAGTACCTACAGACCGCTGTAACGGAAAATTTTCGGAATTGATTCTCAACCTAATTCATCATAAACTCTCGGTATTCCGGATTAGTAATAAATTTACACTTAATTCCGAACTTTGGTAAAACATGAAGTTAAATTACTTTATAAACGTAGACAAGCTTCAAATCGCGTTGGGTTTTGATTCGAAACTTTTGACGTTGCGTTGCGAATAACTTCAATCGATTCCGAACTTATCTTTTGAGTGGAGTGGATCACGGCTAATTTTCCTCAGATGTTAAGACTACCCTAATGATTCCGGCAAAGGCGAATTTACCCGATGTCAGTCAGTTTCAGAAGTTCTTAATTAAACCTCTGTTTACTGCTGACCTGCGGCGGAGTCTAAACATAATCGTATTTGTATTTACCACAGAACTAATAAAAAGAGAATACGAATACTCTCGCTCATTATTTTCTTCCAGTGATGTAGCCGTTATTTGGTGTTTAATCGTGGAAATATCAAAACAAGCAAAAACATAGTCTCAGATGTATGAAAGATTTGATTATGATTGGATAATATTAGGTTATGATTGTTTTCATCTACATATACAGGGTGGCCGGAAATTGATAGTAAATATTTTAACCAGTGTTCGGTTAAAAGTGTCTGAAATGATGAATATTTATCCTATCTATGTGAAAAAAAAGGATTTTTGAAAATATTGCCCAGTCTGGCTCTAAGTCAACAGCGTAGCATTGTAATGTCAATCAATTTTTGGAGAGTACGCGCTGATTAAGGGGACTTGCGTACGGGACGGAAAGTAGGTAAAAATCACAGCGCAATGACCTGAAAAGCGACGTTACACTTATTTTGTCTCCCACATACTTATCCTTATCCTTAGGTACTAATATTATACATCAGAAAGTGAGTTTGTTTGTTTGTTTGTTCCGCTTTCACGCCGTAACTACTGAACCGATTGCTTTTAAATTTTGCAGACGAAAAGTTAGAAGCCCGGATTAAATAATAGAGTACTTTTTATCCCGGAAAATTTCATGTTCCCGAGGGAATGTTCGCTTTATAATCGCAATATAACTGAATTCCACGCGGGCGAAGCCATCATAGACACTGACCCAATACATGCCACTTGCAACCTTATGTCATAGTAAGACAGGTGACAGATGGGTGTCATCTACTGGGCGTTGAGGCGTTGAGCATTGGTACGTTTACCTTACCTATTTCACACACTATTGTAATAATTTCACGTCTCTGCGCCACTTCTATTCTCTTTTTGCTCTGTAGTATTTGCTTACAAAACAAATAATAACTTTGATTTGAATACTCAGTCATTTTCAATGGATGGTGAAGCCAATTAATTTTATCGAACGTGGCCACTGCGTTGATAGTTATAACAATAAGCGATTGATGAATAATAGATTTTAATCAACTTTTCTATAGTCGTAGAGAACACAATTTAATTGCCTCTTCACGTCTATTCGCGTTTAAAATTGAATTCTTTTGCTCGACGCCACATAAATGGTTTTCAACATCTCAGTAAAGTACAAACGCGGACCTTTGTGATAATGTTTTCTATCATATAATTGATGCTATAAATAACCGCCGTAGAAAGCTATTTTAAGTTGTTTTACTGGCGATCCTTTTAAGGGTAGTAATGATTAATCGAAAGTGAAGATTTTAGCTGGTAAGCAGTAGCAAACTTACCAAGTACCTCTCTTAAAAGTTTTTAAGGTACATTACGGCACGGATTAACCATAAAGATTGGGCACATCAAGAATGAAATAGTTTCTTAAGTGGCTGTTGTGCGATGAAAGGCTTTGATATACGAGTGTCTTAATGAACGGTCGCATGTATTTTTGTATACATACATATTCTCACGCCTGTATTCTCAAGAGGGGTAGGCAGAGCACATGAATTCAAAAATCCAATGCCACGTTTAGCAAGTTCAGGGTAACCAGATGGTTAAACGTGATATTGCAGTGACAGGTTCCTAGCCCATCGCCCATAATAACTAACCCTTCCCCAGAATCGACTCTTACGACACCCACGGGAAGAAAGGAGGAGGTGCTATTCTAACCCGGCACCACACCACACCACAACCTTATCTAAATATAAATATTTTCAAATGCATTTCTACAGTCACAAGGTGCAAATTTAATGTATTATTGGATGCATCGCCCACACTCCATTGCTGTATCCACACAAATCAAAACAATGTAACTTCTATAGGTATAACTACCAGCCACTAATACAAAGGATGACATGAACTTCGGATGATATTATTGTGAAAGTAAGCGCCGAATTTGCGTATTTTCTCCTTCGTGTTCTTGGAAAAACACTAGCGGCTCATCCTAGTTACGCACGGATGGGCGTTTGTTTTGTAAATAATCTGGGATGAATGTAGCCTTTGTGTATCAAGGATAATGTAGTATTATTCTAATGATGAAGTTATTTCTGAAATCGGTCGATCGTTTTTGTGTTTTTTCCTTACAAGTATACGGCCCTGCGCAGACGACAAACTATCTGCGGCGGACTTTTTAGTCTGTGAAAATAGAACCTATGGAATTATACGCAGTAATGCACACGACGCGCAAAAAGTCCGGCGCACAATGCATAAAATCCACGCAGACTTTTTGTGCGCCGCAGACTCGACCGCTTGAAAAAACTGTCGTCTGCGCTGGGCCTACAGGTGGTTGTTGGCATAACTTAGAATGAGTCGTTTTGTCTGTTCTTTTTTAATATACCCTTTCAACCTATGCTATGTAAGTACTATTTAACCTTCCTCAAAATTATGTTGCTGTTCTCTTAATACTTAGCAAGCTTTCTTTTTATATATAATGTATAATAAAAAACGTCTTTGTGTCAATTTTCTTGCGGCGCATTCATCTTGGCAATCATAGTCTTTACAAAGCGCTGGTTTACTTAAATAGAAGACGTGCAAAAGAGCTTCCGATTTACTTTACGGTCATTACTTGTGCTTAAATCAATCTCTCCATTTCTACCGTGGATATCGTAAGAAACGAATAAGGAAATAGGTGTAAAGATGTTTGACTACCTATTGCTATTGTGCTTCTTTGATCTATGTTTAAACCTCAAATTCTGCAAAAGGAGTTTACAGAACGTGAAATAGCCGTGGTTTTTACTATGTAACTATTAGGATGCTCTACCAACCCTTCAGGGAATTCAGGCGTGATGTACGTGAAAGTCAGTACTTGCCGGCGGATCGCCTCGCCCACAATCTTTCCCCTTTTTAATATTAGCTATAGGAAGGATATACTCAGTCAAGGATAATATAAAGACATTATCCAATAAGCACACGTGTAAATATTTTTGTACTAAAGCTCAGGAAAGCCCGAGGTCAATAAATAACAAATCCTTTTAGAACCTGTTTGCTCCACGGGAGCTCACGTTTCGCTCGCCTAACAACGAGTCAATCTTTGATAATGGATGATTCGACATCTCAGTTATAAAGGAAGGTGAGTAATATTTCATCGAAAATATTTCACAATTTCCTCAGCCCGTTCCTTATTGTTTCGTGAAAGGTGTTCGGTTACAGTTCTGTTTGGTTACAACTCGAAATGTTTTATCTTGAGAGTGTTTGGTTGGACTCGGGAAGGGTTGCGATTTTTTTTTTACTGTCTCCGGCACTTTTTCACAGATAAGAATTTAAAAATTGGTTATCTAGGCTGACTGGTGTAGGACATAAAGGCGTTTTAAAATATAATGTAGTCTTTAGTTACGTTAAAATGTTACGTTATTTTATGTGCCATGGCCATAATAGTTTGTTATACATTTTGTATAGGTATTTTTTTTTACTGAGGAAGAAATTGTGATTCTTTTTCATTATCCCCTAATTTAGATACACATTTTTTTGAAAACGAGTCAAAGTATCCCCAAATGGAGAAGAAAGAGCACACGCACCTTTACATTATCTTGTAGCCACTTTTGTAGGCATTAACTTTTAAACACAAGCGAAAGAGGTATAACAGTGACATGTTGTTAGCCTGTCGTCTAAAGCCTATGTGAACCTATTTCATTAGTCGCCATTTACGACATCCGCGGAATAATTGGAGAGGTGTCATAGACACGACACCTCATGGAACAATTATAAGCAATTGAAATATTGTTAGGTCTATGATAAAGATTAGTACCATGAAATTTTCGACCTTTGTGGAACTGGGTAACTTATGGACCATCATTATAAGGGGCAGCACAGACGACAGACTTTTGTGCGATCGAGTCTGCGGAGCAATAAAAACTCTGAATGGAAACTGTCTGCGCGCCATGCAGAGATTTTATTGCTCCGATCTCGATCGCACAAAAGTCTGTCGTCTGCGCTGCGCCTAAATCACACAATGCCTAACGAACAATTAGTTTTTATTTCTTTCAAAGAAAAAACCCAGCCAGCTCCAGTCAGAATTAATTAATAACATTCGTCATATCTAGAACAATTGGACCGCGTTTCGCCCACACGTGACTAGAACCCAGAATTGTGTTCCCGAACACACAAAATTAATCGTTAGGTACACAGATTTTCCTCACATATCGCTAGTCAGCCGCGAAAATAACAATGGCAAATATCAGTGTACTTTCACAGATTTTCCTAAATAACTGGTCGAGTAATAGACGCGGATACTGTGAAGGGTTCCGCACCAGTTGGCTTAGCACGCCAAGGCCTGATGAGTGTTGCCGTCCTGTTTGAATATAGATAGGGGTAGAATTAAATTTGTAACACTGCATCTATCGTACATAGTTTTTTTTTTTAGAAAACCTTTTGCCTAGTTTTTAGCGGCACATTCTTCTTGGCAATATGGTCTTAACGCAGCAATGGTAAACTCAAACAATGGACGTGCAAAAGAGCCTTGCGGTTTACTTGCAATAATAACATTTTAGATTTCATTTTAAAGTGCTTTTGAGTTTCGTAGACCACGTTTTCACAAATGTCTATGGTGCGTTCTGCCTACTTCATTTTGGAAAGCGTGTATCAAGTAGATAGGCATGGAATTATTCACGTAAGGGTCCGACCTGTTTATTAGTAAAACCATATTTTACAACTTCATTTTTGACGGCACATACACTGCGCAGTGGTTTTGGACGTGCAAACTCGGGTCTCTTTAATCTTTGCGTCTTACAACAGCAGTTTTAGTTCATGTTCTCACTAAATATTCTAGAAAAGGTCAGACATTTGTATCGTGTCTTTATTTATATCCAATTAAGCTGCGTCTCACGACTCGCGGTGAAATACAACTGACCGCCATTTGCTTTATCCACTCGCAAGTGGTTTTCGTCCTTCGTAATTGAATACGAATTGTTACGAATAAGCAGCCCGCTGGAGAAGTTACTTCCTTATTAGATCTTAGATTCCTCTGTTCGTCGAAAAACGTACAATTTTGTTTCCGTCACGGAGAGGCATGATTTAATAACTGATAGCTACTCGTACCTACCTACATTTAAAAATACAAATGCAAACACAAAAACAATGTACAATTACGAGTAAGTAAGCCAGCTTTAAATCACTTTGGTTTTGTGAAAAACGAAACTGTAGCAGCTGGTAGAACAATCACACTTGGGTTTCTTAGCAAGGAGTTGGAATAGAGTTTGAAACGCGCATCAATGCATAGTGTGGTGGCAGAGATTGTTGACTTTGTGTGAAGAGTCTGTGTAGTCGTTGCATTAAAGGAGATGCTTACAGTTCCTGGAATTTATCGTGGCAAGATTTTAAGTAGACGGGGTACAGTCAAGGAAATTGATTAGGTACTGTGCCACTTTGTACCTTTTCACAAGAAATGTCACTGTGACATACCATACTTTCTACTAATCAAAGCAATATGAAACTCACTATGAAAAGGTTCAAAGTGGCACAGGTATCAATTTCCTTGACTGTACGCTCGCGCATCGCTTTTCCATAGAAAAATCGCTGCGGGATCTGTAAAACAGAGTAATGACGAAGAAGGGATTGTAGAAATTTGAAGCAAATACTTTGTCGTTATGGGTTAAAAAAAAATTAAGTAAATTGTAAGTTGGACTCAAATCTGAAAGATCTAGAACAAACACGTTTCCTGTATGATTTTTTTAAATGTGTTTAACAAAAGAAGTCATACATGCCTGTTGAATATATCAATTGTCCAGGATAAATAATAATATGACTGTTCAAAAAATCATAGAGCCCTGTGACGAACGATTATACTGACAGACAGACGGCGGAGACTCAATAATAAGGTCCCGTTTGGGTGCGGAACCCTAAAAACCCATCGTAGTTACTTCTCACTGGAAGGATTCGATTTAATTTTGCCTTTTCACATCGTGTGGGCAGACGCAGGCGCTAAGCTTTTATTGTTTCCCCGCGCCTGTATTTCTTGCCGACGAAGCAGATTTCCTCCGATTCCAGGCCACACTCCGATAAACGAATATTTATGGAAATGTGACAGCAGCACGGCCATTAGGGACCGTATAACTCGGTTTGCTATTTCACACAATCAGTATAACATGCCTTTATTTTGTGGGAATGGTCTTTTGAATGTCTTTCCGACGTTATGATGGCTCTCGTCGGTGTTATGGAAGATGCAAAGGTGTTTGCCGTCGAAATTGAAGGTGTGAGGTGCGTACGTCATTGAATAATTTTATGTCTGTACGCAGAAATCTTCCGGTCTTTACTACATTATATCCGGCGTATATTCCCTTCTTACATTATATTACTTTAGGCGACAGGCTAGCAACTTATCACTATTGCACCTGCCCCCTCAAAACCTAAAAAATACCTATTATGCTAGAAGTGGCCACAAAACGCGGAATAGTCATCGTTTTGTCTATGTAGCGTTTCGTATGCTCTGCCTACCCCTCTTGGGAATACAGGCGTGAGAATATGTATGTATGTAGGTATGTATGTCGGTTTTTCCGTGCTAGTCGAGCTGGTAGGATTAAAATGTAATATGGTGCAAAGAAAAGTTCTAGAAACTCTGTGCATGAGACTTTTCGGTCGATTTTTATCTCCGATCCCTGATCTCCGAAAAAAAAGTGGTTGAATTACTGCTATCTAAAAATTTTACGACTGTTATAAAGATGTCTCCTATAGTTAACAACAGTTGGCAAAAATAGCCACGAATTACTGCGGCAAAGAATACTTTTACCTGTGTGGTGTCTGGATAGAATAACACCTCTCCATTTCTTCCGTGGATATCGTAAGAGGCGACTAAGGAAAATAGGTTTAGGTATGCTTTAGGCGACAGACTAGCAACCTGTCACTACTATACCTCTTCCACCTGTCAACAAATCTAAAATTTTGCTAGAAGTGACTGCAAATCGTGAAATAGTCATAATCATAGGTTTGTCTATGTCACGCTTCGTATGTAAAAAATGCTTTTAGTGTAAATATTCATATTTTTTTACATAAAATTAAATTATGTAAACCATAAAACTGAAGTGCTTGTAGTTTTCAAAAGTAACCTCAATGATGTCAAGTTCGTGTCCATCCAATTGCCTAAGTGGGTAATATTGTGTTTTGTTTCCATACAAAGGAGTCGAGTGTTTGTAAAGGGCACGGCTGTTTGGATAAATCAAGTAGATAGCGTTTATATGAAACGTGGTTAACAGTGGACTAGATGTAGAGCCATGCTATACTTGTACAGTCAGGGAAATTTGATGCTTAGCAGGTTGACCGCCTTCATAATTTGTTCACATTATAGGACAAACTTCACCATGAAGTTCAATATTAAGTATTTATGTCATGGAACTGGCTGGAAACAGTAAGCAGGCCAATTTTAGAAGTATCTCAACCTGCTAGACATCCAATTTCCCTGACTGTACAGTTGAAACAAAATGGAAATGAAACGAAAAAAAATAATTGTTATTCCCAAATGTGGTAGGGGACCACACAAAACGCTACATAGATAAACTACGTCTATTTCACGTTCCATGGCTATTTCTAGCCTATTTTTTTAGGTTTTATAGTAACAGGTTTTTTTAGACCTCTTTTTTTAGTCGCCCCTTAACGACATCCACGGAAGAAAGGGAGAGGTGTTATTCTACACCTGAAACCACACGGCAAAATATTATAATTATTTCCATCACATTAAAAACCATGATAAAACCAATAGTGTCGCTTATCTCATTTCTCCTTTCAGGTGTCGATATACCCGACACCACAAAATAGGTATAACAAAAACAAAAATGGGCGTTTATTCGAGCGTTTCAACCGCCTCATTCATCTGGCTAGATTTAATACGAATCTTGTGCAGATTTTGATATCGTTTTTGGCTATTTGTTAAGAGTTCCCTCAGAGAGTTCCTGTTCCTCTAAATAGATGGCTAAACGATGGTTATCCTAATGTTCTTCCATTTTTACAAAAAAAGTGGCCAGATGAATGAGACGGTTGAAACGCTCGCAGAAATGGCCAAATTATCATCAAACTACCATGAGACTAACTCAAAATGATACAAAACCGATAAACTCACGTCTTTTTATTGAGATTAACTCGACGTATTTCCATTACATATTCTTTTATCCGACTTTAAATAAAAAGAAAAAGTTAAAAAAAAAGTATTTAATACTTTAATGGTTACGTAACGTGAAATACTAATAGATTTGTCTACGTTATGCTTCGTGTACCATGCCTGCCCATTTGGGAATACAGCCGTGATGTATGTATATGTAGAAGTTTGCGTGAGAAAGACAACTTAAAACGCTTCGTTTACAACTTCTAGTTTTAACTTCGGAACAGTTCTCGCAGTTTTGATGTTTCTTTAATCAATACTACTATCATATGATACACGATCACCTGCACTTAAACGTTGAAGCCCTGCGAGGCTTACTTTACGATAATTAAGGAAGATTCATCAAAGTTCCCCTATTAATTTCACACACCATTAAATATAGGGGATCGTTCGTGGTTATTCATCGGTAAGACAGTATATAACCAGTACGAGATCTTCTGCAAGTTTCTATATTCAATCGCAAATGGCATATAAACATAAAAGAGAAATATAATAATTATCTTTGCGATACTTTACTCAGGGATACCTCATATTTTCAACTAGAAGTTTAAATAACTTAATTTGAAGTCAACATAATAAGATATACGGTCTCTTAAGTTACTGTTTAATTACCTAAATGCAGTTCATGATCTTAATAAATCCAATGACCATTGGCTCACCTATTAAAGTGTCATAGATAAAATAAGGTGGCAACGCGTAGGCGGGGAAATTTAAGCCATAGGCAAAGAAGTAGTCTCGTGAGAGAGTTGGTTAATTCATTGATAAAACCACAATCCAATGTCAATTAAAAGCTTGTGAATTTTGAAAAAAAGGTTATTTAGAATTTAAAATGAATAGTACCTACTAACAACCTAGCAAAGGTTTCGCGTTATCTCAACTTTATCGTCAGCGCCTTTAGTAACCAAACTTAAATCACACACACAAATAATCATTTATTTTCTAATGTTACCTAATACTGCATAATTATAACAAAAACATTACGGCCGTCTTCTAAAATGGAAATACAAAATACGTTACGTAACCAATACCATGAGTACTTGAATAGGTACTTTACGCTTCTTAGAAACTTTTTAGTATATTTTTAGGGTTAAACGATGATAGAAAAGGTACGATTCTAATGAGTTAGCTAGCCTGTCGTCTACAGGGCGTTTATTCAAGCGTTTCAACCGCCTCATTCATCTGGCCAGATTTTATACGAATCTTGTGCAGATTTTGATATCGTTTTTGGCTATTTGTTAAGAGTTCCTGTTCCTCTAATAGATGGCTAAACGATGGTATCCTAATGTTCTTCCATTTTTACAAAAAAGTGGCCAGATGAATGAGACGGTTGAAACGCTCGAAGAAATGCCCACAGTACTTATGTACTGTGACATTTTCAGTGCCCAATGATTGAAAATTCGATGTAGGTACGTTCAAAGAACCCATACGTTTTTAAATTGTGGCTGTCGGCGAAGTTCTTGGGAATCAGCCTAAAAGTTTACAGTCACGTTACTAATACATAGTATGGTAAAGCTTGAACACGCCAAAACGTGGGCACATAAAATATTAAAAAAAATATATGTAAACCATAATTCAAGTTTTTTATTATTGTAATTGCCTACTTACTACATTATTGTACATTTTTACATATATATTTTTTTAATTGTCATTTGATTACGCCATAGAGCGTACTTTACGTCGGATCCGGCTCATTAGGGTCTGCACCGCACTGTCGGGATATTTTTTGCAAGCCCAAGTCCACATTTTTTGCAACTCTGCTGCCGATTTAGGGTGTCCACGTTTCTTTTTCAAAATCCCTTTCATTATGGACCAATATTCTTCGATCGGCCTCAGTTCAAGACAATTCGGAGGATTGCACTTTTTGGGTACCACAGCAACAGCATTCTGGTCATACCATTCCATCACCGCTTTAGAGTAGTGACAGCTCGCAAGATCAGGCCAAAACAATGGTTGTGAACTGTGGTTGCGTAAAAAGTGTAAAAGACGCTTTTGCAAACATTCTTTTTTGTAGATTTCACCGTTTACTGTGCCTGTTGTGATAAATGAACGACTTCGTTTGCCACAGTTACAAATAGCTTGCCATACCAGGATTTTTTTTGGAAACTTCGATCTCTTTTTTACCTTACAATCTTCTGGGGTATCTCTACTGCTCTTAGAAGTATAAAATTCTTGTCCCGGTATCTGTTTAAAGTCTGCTTTTATATATGTTTCATCATCCAATACAACGCATTCAAATTTTGTCATCAAATCATTGTAAAGTTTTCGTGCTCTTCGTTTTGCAGATAAATTCTGCTTAGCATCACGATTTGGTGCAGCTTGACCCTTGTACGACTTTAAATCAGCTCTTGACTTGACTTTTTGCACATAGGACTGCGACATTTGTACCTTTTTTGCGACATCGCGTGATTATATCTTGGGATTCTCTGTAAAAAGCACCAAGACACGGGCTTCTTTTTTTTGTCCTTTACTCCTTGCTTTCCTCCACTACAGGACCCCCAATCCAAGGTCAAGCGTTCTCGGAACTTTTTTAAAACCGAACAGACGGTGGATTGTGGGTATTTTAATAATTTTGCTAGTGCTCTATAACTTAAATTGGGTTTTTGCGTATGGTTGAGCAAAATAATTTCACGCTGCTGATATTCAGAGCTTGCCATCGTGAAAACGACTGAATGAAGTGATACGCTCTCAAGATATTTTTTGTTTATCATATAAAGGACTTTATATTTACAGCACTAAATAGTTCCTATACTGTGTGAATGAAAAAAAAAAAGTACTTATGTGTGCCCACGTTTTGGCGTGTTCAAGCTTTAATACTACACGGTATGGTAAATATGGTACGGTAAAAATATTTCGACGTTTTCGATTAGCTATTATTAGCAAAACTACCACGCAGAGACAAGTTTTCTCTCCGTTTTTTTGTATTTATTCAACCAAATTTAGGTATTTTCTCCATCTTTGGTATTGTTTGGGTACGCTGTCTAAACACATAAAAGAAGATAGCATTGTCTAGTGCAGTGATTCCCAAACTTTTCTGGGACGAAGTGTTCTTTAGAGTTGCAATACGTATGTAGCCACGGCGCTGTACCTATTCAATAGTTCTAAGCGCCTTTACAGAGAAAGAAAAAAAAGGGTATCTGTGTTGCCTTATTATTCACGATTGGGAACTCCTGTGTGGGCATACATACATCATCACGCCTGTATTCTCCAATGCGGTAGGTAGAGTACGTTTACATAGACGATACCATGATTACCTACTTCACATTTCGGAGGAAGTTTTTCTATCATAATCTTTCCTGACACTCACGTAGCTTGAGGTTAAAGACCTTGATAACGTAATGGCCAGAAATATCAGGTCAGTATCCTATTGATGTTCCCAATATTAGTTATTTCTGTGGCCTTCAGCATAATGCGGTTTGCGTGACCCATTACCCCACTAATTAGGTTCGCTACCGTACCCTAAAACGTCGGCCTTGTCTGTTGTTGACTCAGCCAGTGACAGCATGCAAATACACGACGTTTTTAGAGTTCCGTAGCAGCGTATACAACGGGATATTTTTTAATTTCTACAATACCTACATTATGTCTAATCACAGCCGAGGAACGATGAGGAGGACTATTATACAACGTGATATTCATTTGTTTATGTAACACTAGGGATCATCTATGTTAAAATAGTAAAATATATAAATAATAAGGTCCAAGCAGCTCCTAGACTTAACCACTGTTGCAAACGGAACGTTATTTTATTATCAACGTATTCCGGGAACAAAGATAGATACATAGGTAACACTTTACCTACTCGTTTTATTTGTTGTAAGGCCTATTTTAAAACGACCGATTTGCCGATTGCTCTAACTATTGTTTTATTGTTATTTTATTTTTGACACAATTTGTTTCTCAGCAGCTTAATAGCGGCAGCACTGACCGATGAAAAATACAAAATTTTACAATACGTTCCTCAAAGATAGTACAAAAGTATCTCCACCGCATGATGCCTGTATTCGTCTCATTTTCTTTCCAAGCATTTCATAACATGTCCCCCATTTCTCGTTCAAAATGAACACACAAAAACCTGGTGTTATTTGTTTATTTTAGGGGTGGACATTACTGCGTCCCCGCGTACCTTCGGGACGTCACAACCCAAACTAGCGAGTGCCAAGTAACACCGATGTTTGCTTGAAAGGACGAAATAGAGTTCATTTATTACACTACTCTTTGCCTTTTACTTCGTTTGCGTGGAGCTGATATCGGTTCGCCGCAGAAGCTGCATTTATTAGGTGCCTTGTCATGCTTGGATACTTCGATGCGAACCTTTTAAAGAAGCGAGCACGTTATTTAGTCTTTGAAGTAGCTAAAAGTATTGAATTTGCACTGTAGGGTTCGTTCATTCAGCAACACAGTTAAATGTAAACTTGAATGTCCTTTTCTAGTCTTGAAAATATTGGATCACAGAAAAATATGTATAAAAAACAAGTTTTTAGGTTGATTATCTATTTAGGAATGATCTGGCTGTGTATTGGTAGCCAATGTAACAACTTAACACAAAATCTCAGTTCAGCTCCATCAGTTTTTATTAGTGGAATCTCGCGGAAAAAATGGGAAGGTGTTATTTTGAATTCAACATCAGACGGGAAATCAATCCCATTGTGATCAACGAGTGATGTTTACTGCGGTCGTATACTCGTGCCGGTAACACTCGTCTACGGACAACGCTAAAACGCTAGTCGCTATACTGTGCGAAGCAACCACGCATAGTTTTTAACCAATAAGATTTTACCTGTCACCCTTTATTTTAGTTCTTCAATCTACATCAATTGCCCTTTTTGAGAAGTAAAAAAAGGTCAAAGGAATGTCCAAGCCCGAATGTTTGTAATATTAGTGCGTTTCGTCTCTGAACTGTCTAGATTAGACAAACGGCCCCCAAGGGAGAAAGGTTTCTTTTTGCGGCACATTTTGCGGCACATTTTGCCGGTGTGTTCGCAGCGAATGTTTATGAAAAACAAACAGTACAGTTTTCAAATTAATTATTGACGAAAAATAAGACATTATTTTCCGATAGGTATTCCCTATTCCACGTTCCGTGTGGTATCGGGGTCTGTTTAATATCGGGTTTAAAATAACAACTCTCCTTTTCTTACTTGGATGTCGTAAGAGGCGACTAAGGACATAGATTAAGGCGACAGGCAAGCAACCTGTCACTATTATAGCTACTTAAAACCTAAAAATATATGTTGGAACAAGCCACGGAACGTGAAAAAGTTATGGTTTTGTTTTTCGAGCTTTTCCATTTGGGAATACAGGCGTGACGTATGTATGTATGTACTATCGAACCAATTGATTCCTGACCCACAATAGAACCTATTCACAGTAAACATCATAGTGACATTGCATTGCCTGACAAAGGAAATGTTTATGACGTTTATTGTGACAATGTTCTGTGGTGGGTCAGGAATCAGTTGGTTCGATAGTACTAAACCGTAGTATAGCAACTTGATATGAATTATCACTGATCATGATCGTTTTAGACATTAGCAAATTAACCGATTATCCCTTTGTTATCTCGTTAAGTCGTTTGCTTCGTGGGTAGGATCATCAATGCGATAATGGATTGCCACACAAGTTCACAATCCACACAATCTAGTACCATTGATTCACTAAGTGCCATGATTCTCTAATTAGCAATTAAATTAGTGGTTTCATCAACCTGAGTGTCATACTGTCTTTAGTGCATGAGTTAATACTTAGTGCTATTAGGTATTATTATACGTCTCAGCTAAAGCATCTAGCAAAATTAATCAAAAAATATAATAAAAGTGATGTGCTACTTTCAGTATGACAAATGATTTGGCTGAATAAAACTAAATAAAACCGATAAACTTGTTTAATGAGCCACGAATTAACCCAAAACGTGTCGAGTTAATCGCGATATGACGACGTGAGTTGACCATGACTATTTCACGTTTTGAAGCCACTTCCAGCATAATCTTAAGTTTAAAAACAGATACAACAGAAGCAGGTGTAACAATGGCAGCTTTCTAATTTGTCGTCTGTAATACCTAATGCTATTTTCATAAAAGAAATGTTAAAGTAAAATACTATTTTAGGTCCTATTAACGTAACACCGGACTCCTCAATTCCTGCCATTATTCACGCTGAGGTTTGCCTGTGGCCACAAATTAATTTAATACCTTAATTAAGAACTTAGGGCGTCGATGTTTTAAAAAGGTGCGTTAATTTTCCTGTCGTGCCATGGCCAACTTTGTCCACTTTGTCGACGGGCATGCGTCAGAGGAAGACGCAAGGTGAACGTGAAAGCGCACTGGTGTGGACATAGCTATTTAGTAAAATGAGCGGAACACTTGGCTTTCAAGAACCCGCAGGGCTATTGCCTAACGCTCTAAAAATCTACATCGGTTTCACGAAGGAAACCGATCTTGATCTCAAGCGACGTGGTAAAGTGCTTTCGTGTAAAAAACTGAATTACGATTGTGAGTGCATTTTTAGAGCTTACGCAAAACCAATTTTTTGTATCATTCGTAAATTTGGTTTGAATTCTAAAATTCCAATATGGGCGTGGGGTTCGGTTGCGATGACGTTACATACATACATACATAACGTCACGCCTCTTTCCCACAGGGGTAGGCAGAGACTACTTTGTTCCACTCGCTACGATCCTGACATACCTCATTTGCTTCATCCACATTCATTAATCTTCTCATACATGTTCGTCGGTATGACGACATTTGGTATGACGTTACGTCATAGCAAATGTTTCAATTTCAAAGGGAGATTTGACTATTGAAACTAATGTTGAATTTTAGAGCGTCAAACAACCTGCCGTTACATTAAAACTGTTTTTATGCAATTTCCGTTGACCCAGACACTTGCAACACCACACCAGACAAGTCACAAGTTTAGTATTGGCGGCCCAACGTATATTCATTGAATATAGCCCTGCAGTTCGACTATATACTCGTAAACAAGCGCATATACTAGCCCGGGGTTATTATATAAAATGGCCCTATCTACGCATCCGAAACGCGAGGCTTGCAAATTTCCTGTCTGCCATAATGGGTTCCCACCTTAATTCATGAGCTCCTGGCGACAAAACCGCCAAGCCCGTGACATAATGAATATTGCGTTTGCTATGAAAGGCCTGCTTTTAAACCCGTCTTGTCAGGAAGAGCACCAAAGACGCAATAGTGTTAAAGTTGCGGGTGGTGGGTAATTACTAGATTATACGACACTTGCGCGATACGACGCGAAGAAAAGACAATTGGAGACTTAACTTTGCCAATCAGTTGAATGCTTATGGAGCTATTTTGGAGCTGTCCTTTTTATGTCAATAGATAGCTAATTCATCATCATCATCATCATCAGCCTATATACGTCCCACTGCAGGGCACAGGCCTCCTCTCAGTATGAGAGGGCTTGGGCGATAGTTCTCAAGCGGGCCCAGTGCGGATTGGGAACACACAACGTTGAATTACTTCGTCGCTGTGTGTAGGTTTCGTCACGATGTTTTCCTTCACCGAATAGCTCGTGATAAATATCAAATTTGATATCGCACATAAATTCCGAAAAATTCAGAGGTGCGAGCCCGGGGTTTGAACACACGACCCTCTGCTTGAGAGGCCAAAGTTCGAACCGCTGGGCTATCACGGCTAGCTAATTACTGGTGTTATTTTAAACATTGTGGTGTTGGGTTAAAAATAACACCTGTTCGTTTTTTCCGTGGCTACCATAAGAGGCGACAAAGTAAATAGATTAAGGTATGTTTTAGGACCGGTCATTGTGGAGATCCTTGGGGGAGGCCTATGTCCAGCAGTGGACGTCTATCGGCTGATAATGATGATGCTGATGTTCTAGGTAGCAGGCTAGCAACCTCTTAAAATTCTTAATATAAACTAGAAGTTATGCTAAAAGTAAACACTAAACGTGAAATAGTCTTAGTTTTGTCTGTATAGAGTTTCGCGTACTATGCCTATTTGGGAATACAGGCGTGATGTATGTAAGTATGCGATGTTAAAACTTAATTAATACCTACCCATAACTATGTGCTTCGTAAACCACATTGAACTTACTACTAGTTAGATTCGATAGTGAATAAACGAGCTTCGAATAGTTTTTTCCAATTTTTCGATAACATTTGTCACATTTGTCTTGCTACCGATGTCCCACGATATCATAATGTAACCACTACAAAACCTTAGACGCTGGCGTAAGTTGTCGTTGTTTTCATACTGACAACATTTACTTCCACAATTGACCGCTTTGGGCGCTATAAAATTCTTTTTATAAATTGTTTTCGCCGTCGATTATTTTTGTTTTAATCTACGGAATTCTACGGATTTTTGAGCCTCGGCCTACGGATTTACAAAATTCTAAAGTCCCGTTAGGCTTTGGTGATAGCATCAGTAATGATTATAACGCAGCTCACTTAGAGTGAGACCGCGCAGCCAATTTTTCAAGTGGCCCATAATTGAGATTCATTGTGAGGCGTCGGGACACCTGCTAAGTAATTGACTCTTGACGTTACCATGATCAAGGTAACCCTTTATAATACACAAGTTTTCTGTACATACATACGTGACGTATTTCCAAACAGGGGCAAATGAAACAGTACAAACGCAAAACCATGACATGATTAAGTACAATTATGTAATACGATAAAATATTAAACAAAAAAAAACTGTTTTGATCAAAGAAATTCAAAGGTATTTAGGAAATAGGCGGCCTCATCGCTATCAAACGATCTCTGGAAAGAGTGGTGTAGAAAAATAAATCGAAGCAAGTGGCGCTTATTAAAATTTCAAATGCATAATAAACTTACACAAATCGGGACGAACTGACAAAAAGACAAAATACTATGTAGGTTTTAAGATGCTACAGTGAAGTATATACCTACACAGTAAATTAATGTTCACGAACTACTTCACGCTTCGTATTTTGTATTTTTTGTTTCGTCTCATCGGTATACTTGTCGGTATTTCAAAGTTATTTTGCACCATTTTGTTTTTACTTTTGCACTGAAAATTTCATACACATCCGTAACTTATATCGGACTCAAAATAGTCAAGACGCCTAAGTTACTCAGGCAACGTGTCGATAGCAAACGGAACTCGATACACCAAAATTACACAATAAAATTACTGTTCAACTTTGTTTGTTGTTTAGCCAACTTCGCTGTGAGGTAGAAATCTGAGGCATACGACAATTTATTTACGAGAAAATATTGCTTTTACAATTTTTTTACACGCTTCTTGGTTTCCTAAGATAACAGAACTTGGGTCAACCAAAGGTTACTATTAAATACGACTGGGCTGTTTTGATACCATATTTACTTAAGGGCGTAAGCTTTTTGCGGAGGGTAGGAACTGGAGATAGTCCGTAGCCCTTAATCTAGGAGTCTCGGCGACTGCGAATAGAGCAATGGTGCGCTGTGCGCGTTTGGCAACTCAGCTCAAACTCGATGTAAGACGTGACTTCCATATTTTTAATTATGACTGAAAGCTTACAAGTTGTTTATTTCTGAAAATTTTATGACATGTCGGCAGAACGTACCTAAGTCTGAATTTAATGTATTTTACCTATATGATTTTACGTGCAACCTTGGAAGCCTCCATGCAATCCTCGATGAAAATCTTAATTAATCTTCTTCCAGTTTTGAAGGCTATATTTGTAAATAGCGGCGTTTGCGATTTTATGGCGATGCGGATTAAAGGCTTTGGAATATTTCAAGTTATTTGGAGTTCAGTTGGAGACAGCTTAGCGCTGAGTAAAAAGATTTACTTCTGGCATCCTTATCCCCTTTTAATTTAACGCTTTTGTGATAAAACTGTACTGAATTTTAATTTCCGATGACCCATTTTATAAAGTGGTCAGAGTCTTACGCAGCTTTCCACGTCTTTATTTTTTTGATTTATTGTGCTAAATATGCGTAAAATATTATTCGGCCTGTGGCTGAAGTGTCGGGTCAGGGTTATTTTCTTTTAGGTTGATATACGATCTAAAAATAATGAATTCGGACTTACATAGGCAACAAGCTAGCAATCTGTCACTAATTGTATCTCTTTTGTCTAATTTAAAACCTAAAAATATGCTGAAACATGCAAAATAGTCATTGTTTTGTCTATGTAACTTTTCATATACGTTGTAAACTCCATTTGGAATACAGTATACATAGTTTGTGTTAAACCGTTGTTTTTTCATCCGTTTATGATTTATGCCGAATATGCGAGAAAATTTGGCATGTTGACTTAGGTCTTTGCAGTCTAATTTTGCCTACCTATTAAATTTTTGGACGAAAAGGTCAAATACAGGGCGAATGTAGGACAAGTCCACGTGACCTTTATTCATCTGTTTGTCAGTAGTTGGCGAGACACCGCGGCGCCGACTTGACCTGGACCCAATTTGGCCGGGTTTCAGAATGCCTGGAATACACCAGTATATCTTATTTAGGTATGAAGAAAACATTTTACAGCCAAGTTATACATTAAGTAGATGCTGATCATTATTTCAGCTTAAGTTTATGTCTGACAGAGTATGATGTACGTGGGTATGTTTTAAACTTTCGTGATTTGACTCAGATTTATCATTCAGAGAGACTTAATAAGACATTTTTAGTAGGTGTAGTTTTAATTACAACGAACGTAGTCACGAGTAGACTGATGTTGAAGTTGAGAGACACTTTTAAAAGAAAAAGTACTGTGACCTCAAGTTTTGGAGTTTAAAATAAACTTTTAAATAAATTGTACCAGATGCTGCTGTCGCAACAGTCACCTGACGTATGCAACAGAAAATAAACGAGCAGGCTGCGAATTCTTCGCTCCGACCGCAAGTATGTTACCAAAAAATAGACAAGTAAACTTGCCCGCCACGGCGCAGTATTTTACAAAAATGGCCGCGCATAAAATGTTGTCTACTTCTTTGAATGACGTGTTTTTATTCTTTATGGACGACTTTAGTACCTACTCGGTTAGATTAAACATTCACACGCGTATTTTGAACGAGGCTGAAACTTGACGCACAAAAGTTAGCTGTTTTATTGTTCTTTTGGGAACAGAGCTATTTATCGGAGAAAGTGCTGCTTGTTTTTAAAAATAGGAATTTACTTATATGTAACGTGTTTATCAGCTAATAGAGTATCTTTCTACAACTGTTATTAACTTCTTCTTCGGTCCACTCTCGATAAAGTAGTCGTGGCAATATTCCTAACACGCTGCCACTCTCCATATTTATTATCTACTTAGAAATTCATAATACAAAATCACGTTCACGCAATGCCTACCTTACGCAAAATCAAAGACTTTTTCAACGCGGTCCTATAGTTCCATTCTGAACAGAACCATCCAAAGAAACCCATTGTGCCCTTTACAACATAGATAGGACGAACCAAATAACCAATTAGGTCGACCCAACGCCTGTATTACCATATTCGCATTCAATAACGCATTGTTAACGACCCGGCAGATCTCCGTGGGCCGCTTACTAATCTATTTACGTTGGTACTAAGCAGTTTGGTCCGCAAATGTCTTACCTTTGTATGGCTTTAGCACCGCAAATTCGGGTAGTGTTTGTGAAACGTACTGCCTCCCTCAGTACGTCCGTCTCTTTGGATACCAACGTTCAGACTCTGGAAAAGCCTTGGGTTTGGTGCGGTTGCCGTTTTAATCAAAGGTTGACGGAACATGATGAATTGGTGGTTAGTAACGAAGGTACAGTCAAAGTGGTGACAGTAGCTATTTTGCGTTATGTACCTATCAATAATTGTAAGTTGTTTCTGTGATAGCATATAAGGTTTACAACACGATACTCATTTAAGTAATTCCTATCATGGCGCGTTTAAAGCTGGCCAATTTTGGTTTTGCACGTTCACAAATAAGCAGACATATCCATTGGCAGACTCAATTATTTTATAGGTATGTCTACATTTCGAAAAGTTGACTCAAATTTTCAGGGTTTCGACCTTAAAAGACTTTAGTCTTTTGAGTAGTACAAAGAGATTGAATGTGAAATCTTTGTAAGGTACTATGATAATGACGACAGTTTTTTAACTTAGCAATAAGGATAACAATGAAACTCTGTAAATTTGAAACTTTTTTATCAACACACCGTTCATATTTCTGGTTGTTATTACATCCACGAGTTCTGACTAAAGTTAAACAGTAAGAAACACATTTCTATTCAAAACTTAAGTTTCACCCTGTATACAACTAGTACATTATACGTATTCATGATTCGTCTACGCATATGTCGGCGGCTGGCCGGCGTCGTCGTGATTATGACCGTCC
>BHDV01016374.1:10260-24826 GCA_005406045.1 Adoxophyes honmai | reverse complement strand
TGAATACCTCCTTTTTTCGAAGTCGGTTAAAAAGAAAATAAAGATAGGCCACATTAGAATATGCGAGAAGTCGGAATCCATATACATAGTTGCGTATGGACATATTCCAATAGTTTTATTGGTAAGCTGACATGTCTACACTTTAAATAGCAAACAAATCCTAAGCTGCTAATGTATCGCAAACTTATAAACAATGGCGACCACTTAGCCAACAAATAGTTGCGTGTCGCGACGCACAGCAATCAGCATTAGATCAATTTGTAAACAAATGAGTATGCTTCTGCAAGGCCATGGTCTAACGCGTTCGGTATCGGCATGGGTTTGACGGAGGAAAGCGATCGTGATTCTCAACGTCTCGGTGAAATGCTTTCGTGTTGTTACAGTGCTGGCGGCGCTGTCTCAGTCTCCATACAATTTTGCGATAACTCGCAAAAGAATTCGCTAACGACCGCATGATCGTTTTGAACGCGCTAGGCGTAAGATCGGTACCATCTTCTCCAAACAATAATGTGGGAAAAATAGCTGGAAAACGCAGGGTCGGGAGACGCAGATTGTCATGGCTCCGGAATATCAGGGAGTGGACAGGCATTAGGACCGTGGAGTTGTTCAGACTCGCCATGGACAGGGTTCGATTTGGGGAGCTGACTGCCAACCTTCAGTAGTGAAGTGGCACATTAATTGGAAGAAGAAGACGTAAGAACTTGTGAAGAATATTATGAAAGAATAGAAAAACGTCAATGTTTTGATTCAGCTAGTTCTATACTAAAAAAGATACAATTGGATTGTCAAGTGTATCATGGTTTGTGTATCACGCTAGCAAGAATGATTTTTTGCCCCATTTTTTTGCCTTGTTTTTTAGCCAAATGGCAGGTAAGTTTCTTTTAATATGTACGTACCTGCTACTTACGTAAAATTAGTAGCTAAGTTATTAAGTTTTGTGTGATAACCATAAAAACTGAAGGTTAGTTATAAACTTGTGTTTGTAAACAAAACTTTTGGATAATGATGAGTTTATGTGACGTCACGTTAGCTTCACGTAGTGTTTTTAAAGAACATAAAAGTACTGAAAGTACCTCCCCAATCTCAAACAGGGTAATTTGGATTATAAAGTTATGCATGGATTTGTTTACTTTTTCGTATATAATCGTCAAAGTTTAAACGTTTAAGTGTTTTATGCGATCAATTATCAGTTACCTATTAGTTTTCAGCTTGGAACTTGTTTGAATGATTAAATTATCAGTTTCACTTTGTAACCTAATAAAAAACCTAATTATTATTAAAAAGTGGAGTAGCGTTCGTTGTTGATTTTTTGAAACTTTTAGTAAACAACAATAAAATCTACATCATTTAAATACAACAACACAAGTGCTTTTTTTTCGTAAAACTTATTAGATATCTTTCTGAAAATTTCTTCAATTTCCAATGTTAAAAGTTCATCAAGAACTTTTGTGAAAAAAATTACGAAGTCCATCCATCAACAACACTCCTGATCAACTACCATCTCAGATAAAGCCTACCATACTTAGCAATAAGAACACAACATAATGTCAATTGTTTTAACGAAGCTTACAAATTTTTGAATTTAGAACCTCAAGCGGTGCGAATTTAGAAGCACACCAATTAACACTCACCAAACTGTCCCACCACTAGTTGCACACATAAACACAGACACAGAACCAGTCTCGTCATCGTCACACTCCGACGGTTTGTCTTGTACTGAATAAAATAGCCTTGCACGCTCAGCGCGGACTGACGCTTGGAGGTCTGAACTGAGATATATGTATTGAATTGACCACCGGTCAGATGCGTAGGTAAAGGTTAAGGGGCATTATAGCTCTCTTGCGCTTATGGTGTATGCCACACGAGTCTGATAGTCTTTTGAGGGACTCACTGCAGGTATTTTTAGAGTCGAGTAAAAAAATAGCAAAAAACTGGGCCTTTATAGATTCATCATGTTTGTCTTTCTGTCCGTCCGCGTGTGACTTTTCTCCGAAACTGTCGAACCTGTATACGGAAACTTGGTAAATATGTATTATGTTTTCCGTGAACCGCATGAATTATTCATACTAAAATAGAAATAAAACATTTTTTGCTAGTTTCAATACTTCTTGCATAAGACTGAAAGATTATTTACAGTTAGTTAACTTTGAGTTTTTTTTTCTAAAACATTTATTTTGTACTAAGCACTTACCCTAAAAAAAATGAATTGTAATATTAATAGTTACACGTCATAAACATGCCGCCATCGTCTCCCAAATATATCACACTTTTCTGATACCCCTGGATGTACTCTGATAAATGAATAAAAAACTCAAATGGTCAAAGAACAGACAATAGCGTTTTTAACAACGTTAATGTAATCAGACCCTTAGTTTCCGTATCCGATTCCATTGACCATGCAGCTTCGAACAAAATTCCGGTTGTCAACACCAGATCCTACGACCAAACCAGTTAAGCAAAACTTGACCTTATTTCTCTGGTCTTTGGTTCTCGGGGTACGCAATAATAACACGGTTGAGGCGGTTGACGTCGCGAACGTGAATCATGCACGTAATACGGTAATGGTACGCCTTCATTAGCAACTTTTTTTATTACCAAGGTGAGAACTAGGTTTTACCAGTGGCTCATGATAAAGGGTTAATTCCCTTTAAAATTAAAGGAATCTGTTAAAGTCACTTATTAATATTCAGTGTTCAGGAAATACACAGTTTAGTAATTAATTGATTATAATATTCATACCGTTTAATACTAAAGTTAAGTGACTCATTTATAATGAAATGAAATGAAACATTCACGTCTTTAAATCGAGATTGGCTCGACATGTTTTCAGCCAATGCTGTGTGCGGCAGAGTCATTGTCCAACGTACCAAAAATCTACATCGTTTTGAATTTGACAGTTGAATCCAAAAATCGCTTTGAAACTGAAACATTTCGAAGTGAACTGACACTGAAACTGAAATTAAAACGATGTAGATTTTTGGCGCGTTAGATTAGACAATAGCGCTGCGGGTATTGATTTAGTATACCGGGTATATTAATTTTAAACGCGGCCGCCGTGATGCGTTGTTCCCTATGATGGGTCACAAAGTGACGAGAAACATGTCTACAAGTTATGTGTCACGAAATTAATGGCCTCAGTGAATAAACTGCTGAGAGTAAATGGCATGAAAACCTGCGTCCAACGCCTTGCTTGGCCCTTGGATCAGTAATACTTGCTTTTGCTTGAATATTATTGTCAGCACATTTTTCTTTGCTATTTTGTTTTATTTTCGCGTAACAAACTTAACTATGTAAAAAACTTGTATTTTGAAAAAATGTCTTTCTGCCGAGTTTCTTGCGGCTCATTCTTCTTGGTAATGATGGTCTTCCCGAAGCACTGGTAGATTCGAAAATGACGCGCAAAAGTGCTCTTAGGAGCATATTTGCATAAATTTTTGATATTTTTTTTACTTTTTGAACTTCCATCTTAACAATTTTCCGAACATGCAAAGTTCTGGTTTTAGTGTTTCTCTTTACATGAACGATAAGATATGTTGTCATCCTCGAAACTGTTGCTTTAGCTCTCACTAGCCTAGGTCGCTCCCGCTAGCTCCTATGCTGTGCACCAGCGATTTAATTTGGCGCGTTGACGTTTTGTTGACGTACAGACGCGCAAAAAATGCAATCTACTGTTACGGATCCACGGGATACAATTTCGCGGTTTATCTAACGTACATTTCTAAACCACAACAGTAAACGTACATCCGTGTGATGTCGGATTTAGAACAACATCTCTCCATTTCTTCCTAGGATGTCGTAAGAGGTAACTAAGGAAATAGGTTAAGGTAGGTGTATATTTTAGGCGACAGGCTAGCAACCTGTCACTATTCTACCTCTTCCATCTTTGCAAACCTAAAACTTTGCTAGAAGTGGCTGCGAGGCGTGATATAGTCATAATAATGGTTTTGTCTATGTCAAGTTTCGTGTGCTCTGCCTATCCCATTTGGAAACACAGGCGTGATTGTATGTAAGTATGATTGTATATTTTAGGCGACAGGCTAGCATACATACATACATACATAACCATCACGCCTTATTCCCTGCGGGGTAGGCAGAGACAACAGAGCGCCATTCGCATCTATTCTGATATACTTCTCTCGCTTCACTCACATTCATCACTCTCGTCATACACGCTCGTCGGTTTCGGGTAGGTACTCCTAATTTGGCCTCCCTTTAGTACATCGCCGATTTGGTCGATATACGTTTTTCGAGGGCGCCCTCGACCGACTTACCCTAACAGACTTCCCTTGTAAATTTGCTTACATATCCTTGATTCATCCATTCTCTCCACGTGCCTAAACCAACGCAGCATACCTTTCTCTACCCTTGTTACAATACTCTCTTTCGACCACACATCTCTCTAATCACGCTATTACGCACCCTGTCAGTAAGTTTGATACCACTCATGCTACGCAACGAACGCATCTCAACCGCATTCACTCTTCTTTCATGTCTCTTCTGCCACACCCAACCCTCGCTGCCATACATCAAAGTAGGTAAGTATGTACTAGCACACCATTGTGAATAGCCAGACGAGCATTCTTGGAAATGTCCTGACGGCTCACAACGGAGTGAAGTGCTCCATTCATTCGATTCGATTTTTACTCTACTGTCACTATTATACCTGCCAACTTAAAACCTAAAAAAATATGCTGGAAGTGGTCAGGAAACGCGAAATAAGTAGTCATTGTTTTTTTTTGTGTGCTCTGCTACCTCATTTGGAAATACAGGAGTGATCTATGTAGGTATGTATGTTAAATCGAGTTCAGCTCGAGATGTTTCAGGCTAGTTCTCTGGCGAGCAGTGCACGCTTGGCGGCAGCCGCCGGCTCCTGGAGGAAGGGCCATGGACTAGCACAAACATGTCGAACTAATCTCGTTTTAAGACGTGGGTTATCCGTGGTTTTCAGAGTTTTCACTATCAAGCCCTGCGCAGACGACAGATTATCTGCGACAGACTTTATAGTCTGTGAAAATAGAATCTATGGAATTATACGCAGTAACGCACACGACGCGCAAAAAGTCCGGCGCACAATGCATACTATCCTAGCAGACTTTTTGTGCGCCTCAGACTCGATCGTCTGCGCTGCCCCTCAACATTTATTTATATTCATCTAAAACACTCATTACATTGATCAAAGGGGGATCCCCTATGACTCCCCTTTGAACTGTGTCTGTTATTATCAAGTCTGACGTGTGGAGTCAGGTTTAGAATGAGACTTCTCCGTTTCTTCCGTAGAAGTCACAAGACGCGAGTGTATAATTTAGGCGACAGGCTAGCTACCCTGTCACTATTGTACCATCGAACCAATTGAATCCTGACCCACAATAGAACCCATTCACAGTGAACGTCATAGTGACATTGCATTGCTTGACAAAGGAAATCTTTATGACGTTTATTGTGACAACGTTCTGCGGTGGGTCAGGAATCAGTTGGATCGATAGTACTTCATAGTACCTTGTAATTTGAAACCTAAAATATTACGCCCGTTATCCCTGGGGTAGGCATATCATACGAAACGACAATGAGATGGTCGACATTTGGTATGTAATAGATGCCCTTGCCTTGTCTATCTTCATAGTACCTATTTGACCCAATTCCAAAATAGTGCAAGAAGTGGCAGCAAAGCGTGAGATAGTCCTAACCTAACTTTTGTCCACGTTACATTTCGAATTGGTAGAAGTGGCCACGTGAAATAGTCATGGTTTTGTCCACTTTACATTTCGTGTGCCCTGCCTAACCCATTTAGGAAACATAGGCGTGATTGTATGTATGTATGACCCAGTGGAAATACAAGGATGTGAGCGAGAGTTGTTATTGACCTACTCCTCAGATCGTAGGCTGCAAGTAGCTGCGCGCGCGCCGTTAAGTTGATAACCTCGTGAACCGACTGGGATTTTAAGTGCAAGGACGCAGTTAAATACATACTGACCAGTACTTACATAATTACAAGTGAGAAATATAAACTACATCCAAATCATAAACTCCCTACTATTATGTTCTGCCGCGATTAAAACATACATAGGTACATACATATTCTCACGCCTGTATTCCCAAGAGAAGTACAAGCAGAGCACATGAATTTAAATATCCAGTGCAACGTTTAGTAATTTCAGGGTAACCAGATGGTTAAACGTGACGTTGCAGTGACAGGTTGCTAGCCCGTCGCCCACAATACACTAACCCTTTCCCAGAGTCGACTCTTACGACACCCACGGGAAGAAAGGGGCGATTAGAACAGTCTATGTTAACAAACAAAAGAGCCTAGTGTACTTAATCAAAACTGTCCTGAAACACTCTGAAGTCCGTCACAGACTACGCATATACGATAATATTTATCTGCGTATAAATGCCATTTTCCCATATGTCGGTGTCAAAAGATACCTGACGGTAAGTCTGCGCAGTGTGTGGTACCTCATTGAATTGTATAGGGAGCGATATTGACAGATATAAATGTCCTGTAACAGATATCTTACCGTATCTGCTTAATGTGTGACGGGCTTGATTGTCATCTAACAATTTTTACTTGTAAAGCCTTGCGAGACCTTAGCTAGCTTGAATAAGAAAAAAAAACTTTTTACCAAGTATTAGTCACGCAATAAAGATGAATGCAATGACGTAGGGATAACTTTTCAAAATCGATTCAGCTTTTAAGTAGTTACGAGAGGACATAGGAATAGACATACTTACTTACCCACATACACACGTCAAAATGCTCTTCTAAACGGGCCACACTTTACTGCAATTTGTGGCCGGGCAACTATGTGCATCTTGCTTTAGTGTACAAGGTAAGAGCAAGGTAGCAATAGTTGCCGGCCACAAATTGCAGCAAAATATGGCCCGTTTAGAAGGGCCTTACCACATAACCACTCCTTCACAAGTAAAAAACAATCTTACCTTCCATTTTAATCGACGCAGTCCTCTGCCTCATGATTTTATTCCCCTTCACCACAACCTTGTACTTATGCTTGATATTGTGTATCTGTGGACCGTGTTCCTTCACGTCGTGTCCACTTTTAGTGTTCACTTTCTTTAACACATACACCGGATACCCATAACCATGCCCAGTGTGACCATGGTTACCATGACCATAGGTGTGGCCACCGTGGCCATAGCTGTGGCTTCCGTGACCATGGCTATGGCCACCATGCCCATGCGTCCCATGCGGCTTATTATGATGGCACGGTTTGTGATTATAATAGTATTTGACATCAGATTTCTTCCCGTACCCATAGTTCCCGTGGTACTCATATCCGTGGTGATTATCGTCGCAACCATGACTGTGGTCATCACCGTGGTCATCACCGGTATGACCGTAAATTGTATGGAAGAGAGCGTCCAAAGCTTCGTAGTATTCTGGTGAATGGGTCGGGCTTGGTGGCTTGTAGATTAGAGGCGTTTTGACGCATCGGTTCGCGTTTTGCGCCAGAATCAGGAGCACTGGGAACGCTTGGATCACACTGCACACTGTGTCACCACTTATTGTCATTTTTACTGTTTTATTTTACTTTTGTTTCGATTAGGCAGATTGTGAACATTAATCTGCTTTCTTGGAAAATCCTGTTGATTGAACAGGCAAAAGGTCAATAAAATTAAGTAATGGGGACACTTGTGCTTTTGTTTTGATTTGAGAGCTTGTGGTCATTAATTCTGATTTCTTGGCTTAAAATCCTCTTGATTAAAAAGGCAAAAGGTCAGTTAATGGGGGGACTTTTGACTTATACTCCGCTTAATTTAACATACGACTCAACGGACAAAATTTCAGGAATCCAAAGGTAAAACTAGAAATTGTTACTGTTTGTTATACTAGGAATGTTCCCAATACAAGGGGTATCACCATTTGCGGTGACGTCTTGGGTTTACTTAAAAACCTGTAAGGATTTGACCGTTAAAAATGTAATCTTTAATGAAACGGAGTACAAAATGAACCAATAAAGATGACAAGGGATGTGTTAGTGTTAAGACGTGAATGAAAAATTTCAGTTTTTGCACTGTAAAGTGTTTTAACTTCCAAATAGTTACACGCACCGAATCTGACTGCCCAACGATGGGTTTAAGCACAATAGGTTTTGTTAAAAATGAGGTTATCTTTAAAATCAGTAATTTAATGAATCATTATGCAACAGTAATACGAATTAGGCTATTATAACAGTAATAGTCCTGATGCAATTTTGGTTTATTTATGATCCGATAGGTAGGTACGTGTATAATCGATGTGACCAAAAATACATTCATGTTGTGTCATATTTTGATGGCCGATAAAAAATTGTTGGAGGTCATATGGACGAACAATAAGCCATTAAAAAAGCTATATCTACTTGATATGTTTTTGTTGTAATTATCTAAAACAATCACTTTTGTGGGGAGAGATATCTACAGGTCTTCAAACAGATTATGGCTGGGGATCGAAGAAAATAACATACATCACAGCTGTATTAATTCTCAAATGGGGTAGGCTAGTTTCGTGGCCATTTCTAGGCGTGGCCATTTTTTTTTTTTTTTTAGGTTTTTATCGTAGATATAATAGTGACACCCTGTCACTGCGAATCTGCTAGCCTCTCGTAAGAAAGTAACTCATATTTAATTATACAAAGTGGTATATAATCGTAGCGAGTGGAACAAAGTAGTCTCTGCCTACCCCTGTGGGAAAAAGGCGTGACGGTATGTATGTATATAATTGATCTAGCTTAATAATTGGTTTAGCTGTGGCGGTTCTTGAGATACAGCCTGGTGACAGACAGAAGGACAGACTTTTTAATAAATAATGGGGTCCCGTTTCTACCCTTTGACAAAAAACCAAGTGCAGTTTTGTACTGATCTTTACAAAACATGGTGCAACAAACTTTCATTACGCATAGGTTTCCTTTCTTTTAACATTGATTGATAGCTCCCACTCATGACTAAACCTCTGTACTGTCAATGCCCTAGATGTATGGACCCTGGATATAATTATCATGCACTAGTGACTAGGTTCTAAGAATATCAGTTTGAAAGGAAAAACTTGAAGGTATTTGGGTTAAAGTGGTTTATGTTACTCATGTCTCCAAACGCAGTGTTTTAGCCTAGATTATTTTAAACAACTTTACTATTGATATAGCAGCCATAAAATATTATATTATGCTCAGCGGTAAAAAAAGTTGGATTTGCGGCTATAGTTATATATTTGACCATATACTTCTATCATATACTTGGACTATATTATACCTATAGCTCTTTCATCTGTTTCGTAGGATTCCGTACCCAAAGGGTGAAAACCTCGAAGGAATGGTGAAAACGGACCCTATTTCTGAGACTTCGCTGCCCGTCCCTCCGTCCGTCTGTCACCAGGCTGTATCTCACGAACCGTGCTAGCTAGACTGTTAAACATGCAATCATACATATTCTCACGCCTGCATTCCCAAGAGGGGTAGGCAGAGCACATGAATTGAAACATCCAGTGCCACGTTTAGCAATTGCAGGGTAACCATAACCAAATGGTTAAACGTGATATTGCAGTGACAGGTTGCTAGCTCATCGCCCACAATACACTTACCTTTTCCCAGAGTCGACTCTTACGACACCCACGGGAAGAAAGGGAGAGGTGCTATTCTAACCAGTCACCGCACGGGCTGTTGAAATTTTCACAAATTATGTATTTCTATTGCCGCTATAACAACTTTACTTAATATTGAAAATAAAATAAAAGTATTATTTACGGGGCCTCCCAGACAACAAACGTATTTTTTGCACTTTTTGGTACGGAGCCCTTACACTTGGCCGGTTTTTAAACCTCAAATTATGCTAGAAGTGGCCATAAAAAGCTACCATTAAAAAAAACCCTTGGTGATTTCATCAAACGGATTTTCTTTGTCATTATTTCCGATAAACTTGTCATTTGTTGACATTATGTGACCACAGGCTATATTTTGTTGTCTTTTAGTCACACAAGTTAGACGAACGTTGAATAGTCAATCATACCGGTACTCTACAGAATCCGGTTTGGGAGAAATACGTAATTCAGTTTCTCTGTCTGCGAGCAAGGGCAGAGAGATCCTACTAGGTAATGTTCATTTGTAAGCCGTGGTAGCCCAGCGGTTCGACCTGTGGCCTCTCAAGCAGAGGGTCGTGGGTTCTAACCCCGGGCTAGCACCTCTGAATTTTTCGGAATTTATGTGCGATATCGAATTTGATATTTATCACGAGCTATTCGGTGAAGGAAAACATCGTGAGGAAACCTACACACAGCGACGAAGTAATTCAACGTTGTGTGTGAAGTTCCCAATCCGCACTGGGCCCGCGTGGGAACTATAGCCCAAGCCCTCTCATACTGAGAGGAGGCCTGTGCCCTGCAGTGGGACGTATATAGGCTGATGATGATGATGATGAATGTTCATTTCTTTACTTTTAGGATTTAGTAGTCCTACAATAAAAGTCACGAATAGACCATACACATGCATACATACATCACGCCTGTATTCCCAAATGGGGTAGGCAGAGCACACAAAACTACATAGACAAAACCATGACTATTTCACGTGTCGTTTAATCTGTGTGGTGTCAGATTTAGAATAACACCTCTCCATTTCTTCCTTGGATTGCAGAGGCGAATAAGTAATTAGGTAATGGTACATTTTAGGCGACAGGCTAGCAACCTGTCACTGGGTAAAAACTAAAATATGCTAGAAGTGGCCATAAAGTGTAGTAAGGTAAACGTCCCTGTGCTCGACACTGACCCAATACATGGCACTTGCAACCTTATGTCACAGTAAGACAGGTGATAGATGGGTGTCATCTACTGGGCGTTGAGGCGTCGAGCATTGGTACATTTACCTTAATAAATATAATCCTTATCACAATCGTCACAAGCCTTGATGGCGGCCGATTCGTGTTCCTGCCAATTCGCCGAACGTCGCCGTTTTTACGCGGTAGCCAGCGAGGCCGACTGCTCTGTCACTGAATTGTTTTTGAGCTATTCATGCAAGTAAAAGGCTAGTTTACACTAGGCTAGCGTACGAGTCAGCTTTCCGAGTAGCACAGCTGTAACTCGCACGTCCGAGTTGGTCAGTAGCTCGCATCAGTCTGTTACTTCAACATTCTTTACACACAACAGTACACCAATCACCTAGTCCCAAATAAGGCAATTTAGCGCCTGTGTTATGGGTACCAGACAACTAATAAATTTACTTATCTACACTAAAAAAACCTTGTTTGTTTGTGGTTTGTATGTTTGTTTGTTTGGTTGTAATGAATAGGCTCAAAAAATACTGGACCGTTTTCAAAAATTCTTGCACCATTCGAAAGCCACATTATCCACGAGTAACATAGGCTAAATTTTATTTTGGAAAAAAAGAGGATTCCGTAAAATATTTGGGTTTAGATATCTACATCTACACTAATATTATGAAGAGGAAAACTTTGTTTGTTTGTTATGAATAGGCTCAGAAACCTACGACCCCAAAATCCGAAATTTACGCGAACGAAGTCGCGGGCGGAAAGCTAGTATGTAAATAAACATCCAAGACTCGAGAGCAAACATTCGTATTCATCATACAGACATCTGCCCCGACCGGGGATTGGACCCGGGACTTTAAGCTTCACAGTCAGTAGGTTCTCTAACCACTGGGCTATCCGGCCTTCCAGCCTTATTTGTTTTCACTCACCTTCTCGCCCGGCAACATTTAGCACAAGAAAACGGCTCGCTCGGACGTCGCTCGCATGGTTTGGATGCCCAAGCAAAGGGGAGCCTAGTAGGCGTACGACGCAAACCGGGTAACTGTCTACTGACCAGGCAATAGCTCGCACTGTGTAAACCAGCCTTAAGGCTAAACGATGTTGTAGCGAAATGAAACATACACTCTCGTTTCTACTGAGATTAGCTCAATAATGTTTCAATGTCCATTATTGTCGGAACACATACCAATACCAATGTAATACGATACGATGATTCGAGTTCCAACCGATATGATACGATTGCGAGGTTAAAATCTGGAACCACAACAAAGACTACAATTAAATTGTATCCTCACAACCGTATCAAACCAAAAATAAAGGGGTATATACAGACGGAAGCTTTCCGAAACGGAATTCCGTATGTAGGTGGCCGGCCTTAACCTCTGTGGTGTCGGGATGGAACAACACCTTTCCATTTCTTTCGTATAAGTCGTAAGAGGCGACTAAGGAAATAGGTTTAGGTATGCTTCAGATGACAGGCCAGTAACCTGTCACTATTATACCTCTTCCATCTGTTTTCAAAACAAAAATGATGCCGGAACTGTAAAATGTCACGCTTCTTGAGCTCTCTATACCTCATTTGAGAACACAGACATGATTGTATGTATATACATACATACATACATATTCTCACGCCTGTATTCCCAAGAGGGGTAGGCAGAGCACATGAATTCAAAAATCCAGTGCCACGTTTAGCAATTACAGGGTTACCAGATGGTTACATGTGATATTGCAGTGACAGGTTGCTAGCCCATCGCCCACAATACACTAACCCTTTCCCAGAGTCGACTCTTACGACACCCACGGGAAGAAAGGGGGAGGTGCTATTCTAACCCGGCAACACACGGGAATATGTATGTATATGTATTCTTATTTTCAAGGATGATCTGAACTTATTGATGTGTCTGTGATGTTATCTCTCAGTTGATAGTCTGATTGAGATTCGAACCTCGACTGCACTTGCAAATGGAAAACTGTGTCACTGCCACACTTTATGAATACTAATAAAACTGGTTGGTATTATTTTATCCCTAAAGTAGGTACTTCCCTATACCCGCGTGGTGTCAGGTTTCTCTTCCCTCTCCATTTCTCTACCTCTCCATTTCTTCAGTGGATGTCATAAGCGGCGACTAGTTAAGGTTAAAATTCTTTTTCTTTGTTTTGAAAAAATGACTTTCTGCCAAGTTTCTTGCGGCGCATTCTTCTTGGCAATGATGGTCTTTCCGAAGCGCTGGTAAAATAAAATTAAAAAAAGACGTATAAAAGTGCTCTTAGGAGCCTATTTGCATAAATAAAGTTTTGAATTTTGAATTTTGAATTTTGAAAGGTAGGTATATTTTAGACGACAGGCTAGCAAGCTGTCATTATTACACTAGGTACCTCTTCCATGTGTTTAAATCCTAAAATTATGCTAGAAGCAGGTGCGAAGCGTAAAACTGTCTTAAACATGGTTTTGTCCATGTCACGTTTCGTGTGCTCTGCCTAAGTGCCTACCCCATTTGGGAACATAGGCGTCATTGTATCATGTTATGTACTTACGTAAATAAATTTTATTAGATTTTACGAACATTTTTAATTTTAACACCAAATGTTTGTTTTTGTTATGCTATCGATTAAATAGTAGATGTAGGTAGGTAGATACTTAATAAGATGACGAGTGTTTTTTTATTTTTTTTAGCTAGGTAACTGGTTCGAGTCCCAAGCGAGGCGAGGGAGTTTTAGAAATATTTTCGATACAGTTTTGTTTCTTTTAAAAATAAAAAAATGTGTCCTTTAAATAAAATGAGCCGACTTAAAAATTTATAGTATTTTACAACCAGGACCTGACTTATTTTTTTACCCAGTACACTTAGGTATCAGCACTTCCAAAAACCAGTCATTGACAAAGAATGCTCTGCAAAAAACTTGGCAGAAAACTAAAAGAAGGACAATAAAACTTAATAAAACTTGGATATGTTCGAGAATGCTAATGCATTTTTTATAGGCCAAAATATTCCGTAAGTGTAAAGATTGACGTCACATTTTATAGTTCTGTACCCCAAGTGTCGTCACGATCAAAACACGAGTCATTCTCGTCTGCGTCTACGCATCAGTCTGTATTGGAACGCTACTTGTCTTGTCGATCATGACAGTTGTGTAAACGTGCCGCTGGGAGGCGCTGTCCCAGTTCCCATTCAAATTGATGCGTACTAACGCAGAATGAGGTAAATTTTTAGTAAATATTTGACAGGGGTACCGACCACTGGTTAAAACTGCAAAATTATTGTAAAAACCTTTCTTGATGAAAAAAAATATGCAAGAATAATAATAGTGTTTACCATAACATTATTAATTCACAGATAATTCTCTAAAAGCATTCTTATTTAAATGTAAGGTTTAATAAAAAAAATATCAACAGCGCTTCAATAAATATGTGTCATAATGTCATACCTATATACATTTTCAGATAGGTGCTGCATGAAGCGCAGAAACCAGGGAAAAAAACAACGTTTTTTTATTATTTTAAACAAAACCGCGAATCAAGGTAACCGGAAAAAACTTTTTTTTTATCACGAATCATGGGGAAATCGAAAAAAAAATTGTTTTTGAGTTTAAACAAAACCATGAAGTCAACAGAACAAAATTACCTAAGTGATTAAAAGTAGGTAACTACATAATTAATTAATGTTAAAACCAACATTTAAAAAAATTAAGCACCTAATTCTTTTCAGAGCAGTATTTATCAAGTATATTTATTTTATCTGGTTCTTTTTATACAGAGTCGAATACCTAATATCGGTCGGCAAGAAACCTCGCCTCGCGGCATCGCTTTTGCAAG
>BHDV01016374.1:0-10204 GCA_005406045.1 Adoxophyes honmai | reverse complement strand
TTATTGACAACCACTATAATATATAACTATGTCCCGTGTAACGTCGGCTTTAGAAAAACACCTCTCCATTTCTTCCATGGATGTTGTAGGAGGAGACTAAGGAAATAGGTTAAGGTAGATATATTTTAGGCGACAGGCTAGCAACCTGTCACCATTATAATACTACGTTTTCTATATATTTTCAAACCCAAAAATTATGCTAGTAGTGGATACATGTGAGGCGTGAAATAATCATGGTTTTGTCTATGTCACATTTCGTGTGCTCTGTCTACCCCATTAGGGAACATAGGCGTGATTGTATGTAGGTATGTAAATTATTTTTAAAACCAAACTGTATCCACATAACTAAGCTAGTATTTAGACAAATAGGTAAACTTAGTATGGTAAAATAACCATCATTAATTTGTTGAGGTGTCAAGTTTCCTCACGACTGGAATACCAAAGTGTTGTTACTGACAGTAAACTTGTCGAAGCAATTGGATAATGTATGCACTTATCACATTAAAATAATGGCTTGTGACTTCATTCATCTTATTTTGATTGCTTTACGATGCAGTTATAGATGATTTAAGATGATTTTCTGTGGAATAAAGTTCTATTAAGGACCGATTGAACCGAACGAGAATGTAATTCAGTGTTTTAGTTCCGTGTGGTGTCAAATTTAAAATTGCACCTCTCCATTTCTTCCGTGTCGTAAGAGGCGACTAAGGGAATAGGTTGAGGTAGCTAGCAACCTGACACTATTATACCTAACAACTCAAAACTTTTAAAAAATGCTAGAAGTGGCCACGAAACGTGAAATAGTCATGGTTTTGTCTACATATGTAGGATTTCGTGTGCTCTGCCTACCCCTTTTGGGAACATAGGCGTGAGTGTATGTATGTATGTATAACTTTAATTGTTGTATGCTACAAAAGAACATCCCATCCTTGTTGACAATAAAACAAAAGAAGTTGGTATAAACGTTATGTATTTATTACATATAAATCCCTTACTCTAAGTAAGTAGGTTTTATGGCTCGCAATTTCAATTATATACACTTATCTACGCCTAGTTGGTAAATAGCAATATACTTTACATCGATAGCGATATCGATTACGAGTTAATTTACTTTACATAGAGTAATAAAGTAAATAAGATTTTCAAGACCGCTTACACACAAAACATAGTCAGAGTAAGGGCAGCCACATACATTCGGGATTCGAAATTTCGATTCGTAATATCGAACGCAGGTAAGGTAGGCTTACGGACCAACCACATACAAACAGTAGTTTTTCGTTCGAAATTCGATCTGATTTGCATTGATTTCTCGATCGATCGATCTGATTGTTTATGCATTCGTAATGGAAACGTATTTGTGTGGTGTATTTATGGAATTCTTAATCGATATTCGGAATCGAAATTCTGAAACAGAATTCCAAATATATGTGACCGCCTTGAAGGTAAATTTTTGCTATTAATTGATTTTAAATTATATTCAAGAGTCAACGAATTTGCTGATCGTGTGCTTGTAGCGACTCCTAGCGCCACCTATCGTCGAGTAGTAGAAGTTCTTTTAAAAAAGACTGGAACATCAACGGTCAGTATTTCAAATCGCGTTTCTAAGTTCACTTGCTTATTGGAGTAATTCCCCATAGTCAGAAAGGAATATGTTTTTCTTGCTTTTCTTAAATTTATCATCAAGTTTAGTGTCTTGTTACTTTTTAAGACTTATTTTTGAGAATTAAAAAACAAGACAGCGGAACCGGAGCGGCGCGGTGACATGATGGTACAGTCAGCTGCAGAGAAAAGTAACCCCATGCCCGTACAATATTTCATTACTAGGGGGTCACTTTTCTCTGCAACTGTCCATACAAACGAAACGCTTATTTCCCGGCCGGTGGTCTAATGTGTGCGCTCTCTCGTTAAATTTCGAATTTTACAACTGACAGCGTGTCGATGCCGCGTAGCGTCGCCCCACTTCCGCTGTCAATGCGTTTGAAGCTTTAGTTGTGGGTCACAAACTCAGGTTTCTAATAAAGAAAATAAAATAGTCTATTCTAGTCTTGAGGTCCCATTGAACAAAAAAATGTGTATGTATCGATGATTTAAACTGCCCTAACCAACTATCGTCATGTGCAAGCGGTCTTTTATACACTAAAAGGCATATTATGGCTTTGCTCATTATAACATTATATCTATATTTACATTTTAAATTATCTTTTTGGTGGAATGTTAGTTACACTTAGTGCAATTCAAAACATGGTTTAATTACAAATTGTTTCATTTTCCGTTTTATTAGTCACGTCATTTTAATTCATGACAGCATAAGGTAGGTAAACATCCCATTGCTCGACGCTTTACCATTATTCGTCGCCATACAATAATTTAATATTATTCAGATAAAAATGACATTATGTACTTTAACTACTAACCTCGACATTTTTGCAATAGAAAGTTCCTAGTGTGTATTCGATATTTTTCATATGCAATAAAAAATAACTAGCCAGCAAAATCACCTGACTGACATAATATGATCGATTGACTAACATTAATACTAATTTTGAGATGTTTTGATATAAAGATCATATAAAAAACAAATTAAATATTTTTTAGTGAAGTGTCGAGCATCCGGACGTTTGACCTCACTCTGCCTAGTCGAGTACGTAGTATTACGAGTACAATTAGTTGAAGCGACGCTTTGACAAATTGTCACATTTTCGCTGGAAAATAATCAAACATCAACGAGCTTTGAACGTTGACTTTGAGATTTTATGTAAGCGCAAACATTTAGCGTATCTTTTGATCCATAGACTTAAATAGTTTCGATTTGACGTTTGCACCACTTTCTTACAGTATGTAACCAGTAAAAAATGTGAATTCGAGTGCCAAACTATGGAAATTATACAATTGGACAAGACTTATTAACCTTATAGCCTGGTTGACAGGTCTCCAGTCAGATTTTTAAGTAATCTTGTTAGTATGTCCTTAGTCTCCATTCCAGAGGGTAACCCGAGGTGTTCCTGCCAATGGTTTGTAGGAACCAACGACTGGTCTACCTAAGTCACTCTACCTTGGGGTCCTCTCGTCAGATATCAAGTTGGTCAATCAATGTAGTTTTGAGAAATCATTTGCAGTTGCTATCCACTGACGTCTCGCGATCTTGATATCTTTTTCTTTGTTGGCTCATTGTCTTGCTTTCAGACATGAGTTTGAAAGGATCATATTCAATTTCAAACTTAACCAACTAATGTTTGTTATCCATTATCCACCATTGTCATCTAATTGCAGCATTTCTTCTGATTTCTCTTTGATCTGTTTGTAGTCTTTTACAAATGACCAGTGCCGTAACTAGCATTATACGCCCCCGGTGCCAGATTTCAAAACAGCGCCCTTGACGATACTGGTCTCGTCATTTCTGTGATCCTCCAGGGTCTGCATCCTGTGCCTGGGCACCGCTGGCACCGCCCTAGTTACGGCACTGCAGATGACGATTCCATTAGTCATGTCAACAACATGGTTTGCAAGGCCCAATCCACTGATGTCAATAGATCTTGAAGTCTTATCAGTCTATCCAGTCCTCTCATCAGACAATGATTCAAGTAGGAGTCCTTGTAAATTAGTGGTTAGTGTGAACCAGTGGTCGCCATACCAATGTCACACCTTTAACTCTTCTTGCAAGAAAGTCCTTAGTGTTATAGGGTATCAGTTGGAGTGGTTCCGAGCTGGATGGGGAGGCGGCGGAGGCTGCAGAGCGGGGTTGGCGACAGCTATGATGCTGTCCCCACGAGCTGCGACCACCTGGGGGCGGGATTCTTCTGTGTCCTGAAAGAAGAGAATATGATTACTCAAGAGTTGTCGAGTGGAGGCCATGGACTAAGCGCAGCGTGGGACGTCCAATGAGGTGAAAAGAAAATTTATTAAAGGCCACAGCCTCTTCTAATCGCAGTGTATTAATGAGGGAAGCCTATGTCCAGCAGTGGACGTCCTACGTCTGAAATAATAAGGATGATGTTATTAGTCATCCACATGCGATATCATGGCTTGTGGCTTTTAAGTGTTGCTTAATTTAAATAAATAAGGACAAATGCAGTTGTACATACCGGCGGAGGTGTACTAGTGCTGGAGTAGGAACATCGAGAGTCCGCGTCGTCACTCTCCGCTTTCACACCCCACCAGCTGAAAGTTGAAAGTTTAAGTCTCCATAAATGAGGTTAACTATTTAAGGTTAAGGATTACGAATACTGACATCTAGAGAAACGTGACAGAATGGGTCATACCAACGTAACGGTCCACTTCTGAACATTTTAGGGCGTAAAAATATTGATGTCTCTTTCTATTTGCTAGAGTTGCTAGACCTTTCACGAGGTTTCGCCTGCGGAGTGTACTTAAAAAGTGGAGTGGAGCTCCCCTGACCAAGCCCAAAACTACAAAATTGACATAAATAATGGAAATCATTGTACAAGACATAAAAACTTTTTTTATCCGTTTATTATTACTGGCCACCAAGATTCTTGGTGGCAGTCAATTGATTTAAAATAAATAACTTCTTCTGTCATAAGAGCAAGAAAACGTTGTTTCATTTATGAAATAAAATCATATTTTAATGTTGTTATAAACATAAAATGGTCCTTCGAGCCGGATTTGAACCAGCGACCTACCAGCCTTCAGCTCTGAATATTTAGTATACGCCTTATTAATCTGGTCGATACGAACCTCTAAATCCGTAGGCTTTTTGTATTGGACTCCAGAGACATAATTCGCAATCTTCGTAATAACGCCTTTATAATAGGCCAAACTGCGCTTTACCTTAGTCGCAGACATTATTTACAAATATTTACACTGCACTGTATTTTTGACCGGGAAAGAACTACTGAGCTATAACGCTACAGTATTAGGTACTGGTTAATTATATAATTACCATCGAAGGACCATTAAATGTTTATAACAACATTAAAAAGTATTAATTTTATAAATACTACGTTTTTCTCAGTATTTTTTGACAGATGATGATTTTTATTATTTAAAAACAATTGACTGCCACCAAGAATCTTGGTGGCCAGTAATAACGAACTAACAAAAAGTTTTTATGTCTTGTACAATCATTATGTTCCTACTATATTTTTAGATGCAAAAAGCAAATGGTCGACATTAAGAATCTTGAATCCTGGTGTATTATGATGTTTACTATATAAAATCAGACCTCTTTATAAAGTAGGTGATGAATTATGATAGAAGGTAGAAAACAAATTATTTCAAATTAGAACGTGGGTACTAACTAAAGGTTACTGTGAATGAAAGGTCTTAGGTACTATTAATTACACTTTACCTGTGATTAGAGTTGCTCCGGGCTGCCTCAGGACTGGCTCGGACGCCGTTGCCTTCCTCACCGTCCTGTAGTCAAAGCATCAGTTTATTATCCAGTTTTTAAGACTTCTAAAAAAGGGAGATTCACAATACGAATGTTTTTTAAAGGCCGACCTCTATTGTGAGTTAGGGTTGATTTAATCAGAGTACAATAAAATTGAGACTTGGAATAAGTCTAAGAACCCTTGTGAAAAATCCTTTGACGATTACTGAATACTGAAACTGAAATTCGTCGGAATTGACTTGATATAAATATCATTTTGGCTCCTTAGGGCAAGCCATTTTTAGAGACACTATTGCAAATTGAAAGTGATATAAAAACAAGTTCATAGAAAAATACAAACTGACTGAAACTTTCAGTCAAAACGAAAATCTGGCCATACGAGTACTGACATCATTAGGATTAACTCAACCTCAACTTTTTTATAGTTATGAAATAAAAGTATTTCTGTATTATTTGAGAGAAAAACTGTTCTATTTATAGCACAAAAACATGAATGATACGAAAACCGATAAATTACCTGCATGCAAATTTTAGAAATTAATATTTCTACTTACCAAAGCCGGTTAAAATGCCATTCCAGTTGAGCTAAATGAAAATAATCTACAATAAGATTGCAACTGAATTAGTAAAGCGTTTGATACAATCGAACATGCTAATTGTTTACGTGAACAAGAAATAAAGGTAAAAGTTTTATTAACTTAATTATCATTTGAATACTGTAATCCCTTTGTTTGTAATATACTTTAAAAATAATTATAGTTTACGCTTTGTAGCGGTAATTAATGTGTGTATGCCTCAAGGTTCTGTTTTCGGCACTATTCTTTTTAAAAACCAAAGTTTTTGTCTTATAAGAAATCCAATAAGACACAAATTGAATTTTCTTATAAGTGACTAATAAGAATAAGATAGCAAGATACAACACGTGACATATTTTAACTTTGGAGTTGAAAATAAGGGTCTCTAGTGTCACGTAGAATATGCGAAACAGGCTTATGTATATATTATATGTGCTGGACATTACAAGTTTGTTTTACGCATTTTTAATTGCCGACAAATAATAAGCCAGAGCATGACAAATTATTAGAGTCTTATTGGAAAAAACAATATTTTTGTGCATGTTCTGATAACCGCGATAATGCTAAGTTTACCGTAAGCGACTACGAGTACATTAAATAAGTAGAATGCAGTTAGTAATAAAGTTAACCGACTATTATGATGGATACTTACCTCCTTGGTTACGTAGATTTTTTGGCCATAATTAAGTACCAAGTCAAAACGAAAGCTTCAAACGAAATGACAGCAGAAATGGAACGACGCGGCATGATGGCGTGACGGTATGAATAAATGCTTTTTTCCGGCCAACGCTTTGAGCGCCCTCTTACCTATAACTTCGAATATTACAACCCATACCGCCACGCCACCGCTTCCGCTGCCACTGAGTTTGGAGCTTAAGCTAGGTCTAGTTTCTACGATATTCAATGCATAAATTTGAATGAATGAATAATTTGTGTTAGTATGTACTAATGTATTGTGTACCATGCTAGTATTATAATTTTAGCTACTGGCATACCCCTTACTCTACTAGCACCAATTACAATCCCGTTTATAAAGACCCAATATTGAGCACAGGCCTCCCCGAAGTGTGAGAGGGCTTGGGCTGTAGTTCCCATGCGGGCCCTGTGATTAGGAACTTCACACACAACATTGAATTACTTCGTCGTTGTGAGCTGGTTACCTCAAGATGGTTTCCTTCACCGGATAGCTCGTGGTAAATTACGGAAAGCTCAAAGGTGCGATTCTGGGATTCAAACCCACGACCCTCTGCATGAGAGGCCATAGGAACCACTAGGACATCATGGCTTTTACATTAACTAAATCCTAATGTCATTCCACAACCACTTTAAATAACATTAGTGCTATTGCTTTACTAAAGCCCGATCACAGAGAAATTTGAGTGTTAACCCACTGCTATCTCCGTCGCACGCGTGTAGTATTGCCCTCATGCTCACAATTGGGCACGTGTACTCTTACGCGTGCGACAGAGATAGATAGCAGCAGGTCAACGCTCGAATTTGTGTTCTCCGCGAACGGCCTTTAGCACCACCCCAAGTTAGTGCCAGCTTTAAGTAACCACTAAAGTGTTAGGGCTATGTTTGCTAGCGCGTTCCATAGCCAGTCCAAGTATTGCTAGCGTTAAAGACTTTATTTCTTTTCGTTAGTGGGTTAGTGCTAGATTTTAGTAACTACTAAAGCGCTAAGGCTAGATGTTTGCTAGCGCTTTCCACAGCCTGTCTCTGTTGCGGCCCTTAGCACACCAAGGGTTAGTGCCAGCTTTACGTAACTACTAAAGAGTTAGGGCTAGATGTTTGCTAGCATGTTCTATAGCCAGTCTAAATGTTGCTAGTGCTACTGCCAATGCTAGTGCTAGTCGGTGAGGTCAACGTGCGCGACCTGGCGAGTCCGTTTTGCTGCCGGCTCATCTTCCTCCTCCGTTGCTGCCGTAGGGGGCAGGCTGCGAAGAAGAAAAAAAGATTGTTAACATACATACATACAATCACGCCTATGTTCCCAAATGGGGTATAGGTAGAGCACATGAAAAGTGACATAGACAAAACGAAGTTTATGATTATTTCATGCGACGCAGATACTTCTAGCATTTTAGGTTTGAAAACAGATGGATGAAGCAGTATGATAGTGTAGTGGGTAGGTTGTCGCCTAAAGCATACATAAACCTATTTCCTTAGTCGCCTGTTACGACATACACGGAAGAAATGGAGAGGTGTTATTCTAGACCTGTCAACCAAACAGAAAAAGAAAGTTGTCTGAAAATACATATTGACGGTTAAAAGGCTATTTGATTCAAGCGCTGGGCAATATTGAGTTATCATTAACACATTCACGACCACGCCTAAAATCAAAACATCTGCGCGGAACCGAGTAGTCTATAGCTAGTACAAAATGAACCCGGCTACCGGGTTCTCGGTATCTCGCGAATGTTTTGAAGAACCCGGGAGCCGGGTCCTTGGTTCTGAATGTGTTAACATCCAAAAAGCTGTCTAAAACTAATATCCTATTTTCTACTGGCAACATAGTGATGGAACCAACTTCGCCCTCATTTGTCACCATTGTTTCTGAATCATTTTCATTACAGCAGGACCTCTTTAATCCGAGGTCTGAAAATTTTGCCCCCGTTCGGATTATAGGAATTAGATAATAAGGGTATTTTTTGTGAATAAAACTACTTTATAGGTACATAAATAATACAGTCTGTATTCATCTATAAACTTTACATATTTTATTCAACTTTTTTGAAGAAATCCAGTATTTTGCTTTGTTGTGTAGGGCCAGTGCGGTGGGGGAGGGCTCGGGTCAAAACGTGCGGGGGCGTTCGGATTACGGAGGGGTTCGGATTAAAGAGGTCCAGCTGTACTTGTATTTGAATAGAATCTATTCAATAGATTATTGGATTTTTGAAAGCATCAAAATTTTTAAGTCTGGTTTTCATTTAGTTTGAATGGCCCTTGAACATCCACTTGCCTTTCATCAACATCCACTTCTAGTTTTATGTGTTCTTCAGTTTTGATATGCTGAAGAATGCCGTGAGGAATGCTAGAACTTTGTAAACCGGACTTTGGTTCGCAACCAAAAAGAGCATGAAATGGTGATCTTCCTATAATTCTATGGAAAGATGTATTTTTACTATACTGCACGAAGAAGCAGCCCATTGACCATTTTGTAGATTTATTGTCTCGCATCCAAGCCCAAAGCATGTTCTCCACATCTTGATTGCTCCGTTCAACACTTCCCTGGGTCTGCGGGTGTTGTGGAGTACTGTGTATTATTTTACATTCCGGCCACATTTTAACTATTTCTTCAATTATGTTGGCGGTGAATTCTTCCCCGTTATCGCTCTGCAGTATATATGGTGCTCCAAATTCTAAAAATATTTTAAGCAATTCAGTGGCAACTGCACTAGCTTTTTTTGTATGAAGTGGTCTGAGGTGTATAAACATAGTGCTATGATCCTGGTAGTTGAGAAGCCATTTAAACTCACCATCTGGTGCTGACTGTAGATCAATCAGATCGACTTGACCCCTCTCATTAAAATCTCGAGATATAATTGGTTTAACTACGATGCCTTTCTTCGGTATGTTACGTTTAGATTCACATACAGGACACAATGAGACGAATAAGTCGATTGCCTTTCTCGCGATAATAAATCTATCCTTAATATGATACCGAATTTTGTCTCGACCACCATGTCCGCAGCCTCTATGAATATCCAATAATGTGTCGTAATATTCTTCTAACGGTATTACACGAACTGTTGGACTTTCAGGACTATCTTTTTTTAGAATAAGGTAGTCCAGATCACCAATACTCATTACCTCATATTTTTTTGACCAGTAATATTGAGCAGAGGTCTTACGAGAACCAGATTCTATGATCACCTTAGCATCTTTTAGGTGCCGGATAACCTCAACAATCTTCTCAGTTGTCCACGGTTTTTTTATTGCTCCCGCTTGAAGATCGTAAAACTTTTTCAATTCACTATAGTAAATGTCTTTAAAATCACAATTATTTTGCGAAAAGTCATTTGAACACATAGTATTTGCACTGTTTTCAATTACTTTTTGTGTCACAAAACCACAGAAACCACTACTAGACGCCATTTTGTTTGTTTTGGTCAACAGCGACGCGCGTGGTAAAAAACAGAACTAAATACTTCAATTTGCCGCGGCATTATGTAGATGGCGATTCAATCGTCAATCAAACGTTTAGGCATATTAGATAATGACACGGCATTATACATTACTAGCTTTTGCCCGCGGCTTCGCTTCGCGTTAAATTCTG
>BHDV01016355.1:194753-214719 GCA_005406045.1 Adoxophyes honmai | reverse complement strand
CAGTAAAAAAATTCGGAGCAGTAATGCTTCAATGACTGCCCTACCAATCGATAGACACTTTAGGTACCCGTTCACAACACTTTGTACGTCCTCAGGCTTCGATGGGCAATTTTGGCGGCGTGGTACGGACAAGCAAACTTTTCTAATTTACCGTCGAAATCAGGCCGACCCCGAAATGATTGGGGCGACGTGCCCATCGGCGGAGGAACAATGATTTATCATTCGCCGAATATTTTCAAGGTCCTTGAGTGATTTGGGCGGTAATTCATTGATACGGGTCAGCCCGGAAGCCATTTTGAAGCGCCCCTGTTTTGTAAAAAACCGACCAACAGGGTAATTCGTGTATGTAAGAATCTGCGCGCGCCCCGCCCGAGCCACAACCACCGCCATATTTTCCTGTAGTTTCATACGTTTTATTTTAGGGTCTCCCCACATTAGTCGACGCCTTTTCAGCAAAATGCGGGTAGAAAAAGCTTTATGCCAACGCAATAAGGGCGAACAAGACGTCAATCGGTTCCGCTCGTTCGACCGAGAATGGCCGAGCCAATTCACGTCTTGTTCACCCTTATTGCGTTGAAATAAAGCTTTTTCTACCCGCATTTTGCCGAAAAGGCGTCGAATGGTTTGGTGAGATCCTTATATGGACTCGCCGCACACGGTTGACGCCGTTGGCCACTACACGCGACAATCGTCGCAGCTCGCTTCTTATGGCCCGCACAGGCCTCTAAACGACTGTCTGAACTAAACAAGCGGCTGTCGCGAACTTCAACTACTTTTGTTGCTGAGCATAGCTTTTCGTGGCGCCGTTTGTAGCTGTGGCCGGTGGCCCGTGTGCAAGTCGGCGACACAGGATCTAGTTTTCATCGGTGGATGGCGTAAGGGGGGATATAGGGTCGATTTAACCAAACGAGAATAAAATTTAGCTTAGAAATAAGTCACTTTTAGCTTAGAAATAAGTCACTTTTACCCGCTTTTCTCATGTGAAAAATCGATTTACTCGCAGTAGAAACTTATTCCAAAACATTTTTTTTTTCTGTGTCTTAATGCCCCCGTAAGAAAAATATTAAGCTATGTTGTAGGCGACAGGCTAGCAAACTGTAATTTAAATTAAAAAATGTAAATTTTCTACAGGGTAGGTTCTACAGGAGTACATTCTATTTCGTTAGACAGCTTGTTAAGATAGCAGTAGTAGACCTTTGTTTGTAATGCGGCTAGCAGTTACACACCTTAACGATTTCAACGACGTCTCATACACACGATCAACAAAACTGCGTAAATCGGTTTGCACAGATTAATCGCTACGACGCGACGTGTTAGGCCGCATAACTAAGTGTCTGGTATCGATGTGTTTTTCTCGTAACTTAATCAAGGACCTGTCGTCAGTCCTCACCAACCATTACGTAAACAATACACTTGTCTTCTCAAATAGGATTGGCAAAGTATACGAAACGTTAAGAAAAAGATGAGTTAACTATAACAGGGACAAGTTGCTAACCTGTAGACCAAAGCATGCTTAACTTATTTTATTACTATTTACTCAATAAAGAAAACCTACAGGGTAAGTATATAAAGTTCATAGATAAAAAATATCTCACTTGCAATCCGTAAAGTCGAGCATCCCAATCCGGCAAACTTAGATGAGGTAGAGGTTTTTCGAAGGTTACAACCGATTGCATTCTTACAATTTATTTATTAAAACGATCTAAAAGCTAATTGTAATAACACAAAATTGTTACAAAACGCACGAAAAGAAACTGTCAATCAATCAAACGACTTTTTTTTTCTATGCGGCCAGCGCGAATGGGAACGAAATCTATATGGCCAGTGACTTTTATTCCATTGAAAAAGGTATGTGCCAAATTGTTGCAACACTTGATATACACTAATATCTCGTTAGTTTAAAAATTCATTCGATTTTTAAATGATGACACCACTAACACTAACATACCAGGTACAATACGAGTCAGACCAAGGGTCGCTGCCCTTATCTCGCAGCCTACATCCTACATCCTTTAAGAGGAAATGGAGCGGTCATATTTTGGATGGAAACGTAGTCCCCTGATTCCTCGCTGGGTATTACCCGTAGAACAATGATTTTTTACATCAACAATCTAATGACATACAGTAGAACCCGTTTAAGACGATCACGTTTAATACGATTTCTCGCTTAATACGCCACTTTACGCCAGTCCCTACAACTTGAGACATATTTTCATACATTTCTTAACGCTTAATACGATTCGTCATCCCGTTTAATACGCGGGAACCCGAACCGAGATGCTCGTATTGTCAGTCTCGAGAGATGCTGTTCGAGCCATTCGCCCCCTTCAGCGGGGTCTTCCCGCTCCCGAGTGGGCCCTCAGGCCTCGTTAGTCGTCTTCTGTGCTACGTCAGACTTCTGGTCCTCCATTCAGTAAAGTCGCAACCCGGTTTTAAAAGGCGTAAGGCCGGCGGAGTTCCAGTGGGCCGTCCTGAGCCAGCTAGTCACTCCAGGCGTGCAGAGTGGCTAGCCGTTCCAAGAGAAATGCCACTGGATTCTGGCCGGCTTGAAACTCCTGAATGAATAGGATCAGCTCTTGTGTCGGCACTCTCTCTCCTTCTAAAGTGTCCGAGCTTCGCTTCGTCTTCTCCTTTCCGGAGGCGGGCGGTGACCGTTTGGCCCGGCCCGGCTGTAGGTGCGGGCTGGCCTCGGCGGAGGCTGCCATCTTGGCGTTATGGCCTCCGCGGCTCCGCGCTTACGCCTTCTCTATTGACAGGAACAGCTCCCATCGCTGGCTTGACATGAGGAGTATTTATACCAAAATTAAAACATGTAGTATGTTTTATTTTCTCTTTCCCGCATAATACGCTTTCTCGCTTAAGACGCGTTTTTGTTAGGGTCCCTGAGAAATCGTCTTAAGCGGGTTCTACTGTATTAGCATGTTCCTATGTTTTCCTTTTTTTCTTTATTGAATTATTAAAGGAGATATTAACCTTCAAAAACATGAAAAATTGGTAAGTTTTTTCCGTTGTGTTCAAACCTCTAGAAACCAATTTTAACACAATTATATCAAAATATAAGAACATAGGAACACAGTTATGACATTTTTTTAACATTTAATAAAAAATCATATTTAATCGGTTAAGTTTTGGAGAAGAAATCAGGGGACTACGAAACGTTGTTTTTGAATAATTTTCATAGGTATTTTCGGTCCGAGCTGTAGTTGTTCTTATCGCACTCGACGTCGTCTGGGCAGGTCACGGCGCGACAGCAATAGATTTAGCAAATACCTATTTTTCAATTCCCTCGACCGGCATATTTCCTCTTAATAGGACACAGGCCTCAAATACCCAGGATTATCGTCTCGACCGCAACTGGTATGAAATAATACGCTGATTCCAGAACAGTGTCTTTGGTATGCTTCACCCTCGCAGCATTCTCCGTCGAAGACTGCATAGCTCATGGTCCGTTCCAAATGAGATGCAGTAAACGTGCTGACCCAAGTTGCATCCCAAAGGAGACAATGGCCTCTGCCGGGGTAGCAATTAGGGAATGCAATAAAGATCTCGTTTAATTTTTCGGGATCAATCCCGACGCATCATATGACGAGATCCCGTTCGAGATTGACGGGATTGGGCGGCAATAGTCAGCGACGCTACACACGTCCACTCGGCGTGCAAAATAAATCGCTTCAAGAGGAATTAGAAGAAACTCTACGAGCTTTAGACAAATTAGAGTCTATCATAAAAAAGAAATGGGTTTATTTGAGTGTGGAGGAACAAGGGGGCAATTTTTGTAGTTTGCATACATAGATAATTGCTTTGCCACGCTGTAAACCAGTGTTGAGTCGGAGATTAGCAGATGACACTATTAATACCTACCTTTTGTTTTTTAAGGAGTTATTTTCAAAATCCCTCGTAGCGTAGGTAACTATGTACTTCCTAATTCTCTTGAAATATGCTCTTTGTTTTGATTACCTAATTTACCTATGTTAATTTCCTTAAAACCTGATAATTATTTAGTTGGTAAGATTAAAGAATAAAGGTCTTTATTTCTTTCGAGTACCTAATATGATATTTTAGTTAAACCTCACTATCATAAACAAGCAGTTATTAGCTTTTCATTTTCAGTCATCCGAATTTAACTTTTTTTTTATACTAGACGAGATCTCGAAAATTCCGAGATCTCGCGGGATTGACATTTCTAATCCCGCGGGATCTCGAATTTGCAATCTCGAGTCGAGATTGCATTCCCTAGTAGCAATGTCAGACCATCCAGCCGTATGCCATCGGTACGGCTCAATTTTGGGGCACCAAAATTTACATTAAAATTACTCGTACCAAATTTCCTAATTGGTTGCGACCACGTTTTTATGTTACGGTTGATTTGGTAGACGTGTTATTTCTGTTAAAGTAGTAAAGTCATGATTAAAATTACAATCACACGCAGATATCGCTATTTATATTATGTATGATGTTACAACGTGGTGTGCTGTTTCTATACTTTACGTATCACGCCCAACAGAACTAAATTATTATCAACAGCTTTTAGATAAATTACTCAAGAAAAAGGATAAGATACAAATGATATTATTCAAGTAGGTACTTACGAGTATTCTTCATCTAAATTTTCTACAAATACTAACAATGTTTTTACGATGTGTTTACTACGACTAACTACAACTCTATTAAGTACATGTTTATTATTAGAAAGCCAGTTTGTGACGTAACCATGTCAAGGTCACAGGAACTTAAGTAAAATAACAAAAGAGGAAGTAAACAAGCTCCTAATATTCGACACAAAACCGCAACTTTACAAGTAAATTCAAACGAATCAGTGTTGCCATCCCTTTCTAACAACAATCTGCCGAGTGAGAAAGCGTAATACCGCGGCGAATTCGAAATATCCGTAAAGCTAGGGTGACCAGTTTTTGGAATGGAAAAAGCGGACATTTAGCCCGTTTGAGTGGAAAATTAAATCCAATAAAACCAGTCAGGTGATAGAAATGTCCATTGAGAAACCATTTTTAGCCTAAGCCCGTTCACTGTGAAATACGACTCATCGATTTCAAAGTGAATTTGTCTGCGATAAATAAAAATCTAATGGTATGAACGTTTTGCGTTACCAATGTAATTTTGCATCAAATACGAAAATGGAATTGTTTGGAATTTCATGCACATGGTCTGTTACAACCCGTAGCAATGTTGTACAAAATACGCCGCCTAACGTATTGTAATTGATTAAGTACAGGGTGAAATCACATTAGTGATGCAAAATTAGTGCTTCTTACTCAGTTAAACCTACAAAACATTAATGCAATTGATAAAATTAAGTGGACGAAATTTCGAATATTCATATTGTTATGAACTCAACATCATGGACACCTCAAAAATTTAAAACTTATTTAAACAAATGAATCAGTTCTTTCCATTGTCCAGCATTAGCTGAGTAAGAAACGCTTATTTTGTATAGCGATATTGATTTCACCTTGTACAGTCAGCTGCAGAGAAAAGTAACCCCCCGCCCATACAATGTTCTATTACTGGGGGGTTACCTTTCTCTGCAGCTGTCCGTACCTACATACATACATATAATCACGCCTATAATCCCAAATGGAGGCAGAGCGCACGAAATGTGTGAAATAGACATAGCCATGATTATGACTATTTCACGCTTCGCAGCCACTTCTAGCATCATTTTGGGTTTGAAAATGGATGTAAGAGGTAGTATAATAGTGTCAGGTTGCTAGCCTGTCGCCTAAAGAATACCTAAACCCATTGCCTTAGTCGCTTCTTACGACATCCACGGAAGAAATGGAGAGGTGCTATTCTAGACCCGACACCACACGGGTACACCTTGTACCTACCAACCTATATTAAGGCCGGCCACATACATTCGGAATTTTTCCGTTCGGAATCTCGAATCGGACTGTCCGAACGCAGTCATTATACCTACAAAATCAATGGACCGCCACACACATTCGGAAAAATTCCGTTCGGAATTCCGAACGGAAAGCTTCCGAATGTGTATGGCGGTCCATAGATTTTGTATGGATTGACTGCGTTCGATTTTCCGATTCGGGATTCCGAATGGAAAAATTCCGAATGTATGTGGCCGGTCTAAAATTGAGAACCGCACTTACAAACATACTCGTAGCTAAATAAAAAAGATATCGTCGAAAAAAGACAAAATACGCCATCTGCGAACTGCGGTTCTACATTTAAAAGACAGCTAACCAAGCGGTATTTTAGACCCAGGACGGTAGCGAGTCTGTCCCATCTTACACCGTCTCATGGTGACCCTATAGGGCTAAACTTTCTCCACTACGAGGGTAGTTCGACTGCCACTCAGACGTACTATTCAACGATCATAAATTTCCTTGCTAATGCGTTTTGGAATGCTGCCACTTTCTTATCTTGCTTATTTCGTAGGCCGGGACTTAGGAAAGTAAACATACCATACCATATTTTACATCTTACACCGTCTCATGGTGACCCTATAGGGCTAAACTTTCTCCACTACGAGGGTAGTTCGACTGCCACTCAGACGTACTATTCAACGATCATAAATTTCCTTGCTAATGCGTTTTGGAATGCTGCCACTTTCTTATCTTGCTTATTTCGAAGGCCGGGACTTAGGAAAGTAAACATACCATACCATATTTTACATCTTGAAACGTGCCTTTTCTCTGAGTAGCTTACGATGTATGAGTACAACATACTTAAGCCTGAGTGTTGATAACAATAAGTGCTGTTTCCTACACCTCTGTATTAATTCCGTGGATGTCGTTGGACGTGACTAAGGAAAAAGGTTAAAGTATATTTTAGGCGACAGGCTAGCATACAGACACATACATACATACAATTACGCCTGTATTCTCAAATGGGGTAGCGTAAACAAAACACTACATAAGCAAAACGATGACTATTTCTCGTTTCGTGGCCACTTCTAGCATATTTTTTTTGGTTTTAAAGTGGCAAGTACAATAGTGACAGGTTGCTAGCCTTAACCTATATTCTAAGTCGCCTCTTACGACATCCAGGGAAGAAATGGAGAGATGTTATTCTAAACCCGACACCACACGGAACGGAGGCTAGCAACCTGTGACTATTATACCTGCCAACTCAAAAGCTAAAAACATGCTAGAAGTGGCCACGGAACGTGGTATAGTCATGGTTTTGAGTATGTAACAATGCGTGTGCTCTCCCTAACCCAATAGGAAACAGGCGTGATGTATGTAGTATGTTATATTTTATATTGTACTACGAAGTGAAGTAATATCTAGTCACATTTTCTACTTCCTTATCATGTCGACAATGTATTATGCAAAGCAAAACCCGATATTAAAACCAATACGCACCCAATACCAACATTTGAATACAATTCCATTCTATGCATATTTCCCGTGCTCCGGTATCACCTTTCATCTCTTTTCAAAGGAAAACAAACAACACGACTTGGCATTTCATTATGTGATGTGTGAACAAGAAAAACGGAGTTTCAGAGGATATACGTATTTTCCCGCAAAAGTCAGGTCGTATTGTGGTTCTTTTTAGGGTTCCGTATGCAAAGGGTTAAAATGGTACCCTATTACTGAGACTTCTCTATCTATACGTCTGTCTCCAGGCTGTATCTCGAGAACCGTAAGAGCTAAGAAGTTAAAAAAATTCACAGATATGTTTGTATTGTGACTACAACAAATACTAAAATCAAAATAATAATAATAATAATTAAGGGGAGCTTCCATAGAAGTATATTCCGTATTGTATGTAGTTAAGTATGTATTTGAAGAGCCTAACCACATTGATTCAGCATGGTATAAAGGCCGTGAAATTTTTTCGGATCCGATGCGGGTCAATATTGTAAACAGTCCTTATTTCTTATAAGGGAACGAGAAATGAGTGGCACGACGATAATATATAGCTTATAAACTCCGTGTGGTGTCGGGTTTAGAATAACAACTCATCATTCCGTGGATTTCGTAAGAGGCGACCTAGGAAATAGGCTAAGGCACATTTTAGGCGATAGCCTAACCTATTACTTTAAACCTGCCAACTTAAAACCGTGAAATAGTCGTCGTTTTCTCTACGTAGCGTTTCGTATGCTCTGCCTACCCCATTTTGGAATACAGGGGTGACGTATGAATTATATCTCTCAGTGACGTTCCTCGACGTCCTTGCGACCATAGTGACGTCCACATGACGTCTTATTTCCGCGACTATCCCACGTTAACCTTTAAACGTCATCGGACCCTCAGCAAACGGCGAACGCGACCGACCCCGCATATAAATTCGGAATTATTATTCGACAGATACTTGGCTGAGTTCAGTGCCTATTATTCAGGTACAATATTGAATGCCTGCGGCCTACTGCCACTGAATAGGTAAACGTAAGGCGAAAGAGACTGATTAAAAATCGATGAAACGTCTGACGGGCCTTCATATTGATCTATGTATTTTTGACTGCTTCCTTGATTTATCTAATACAAATATTTTTCAGCGATTTAATGAAATATAGAGGAGTCACTTGTTAAAAGTTGGGGATATTTACAAATACAAATATTCGTAAAAATGCTAAAAACCGCCGAAATGAATAATGATATTCGTATTCGTTGCATCAGTTGTCTACTTCCCATGAGATAATGAACGCTAAATCCGCCCATGAGTGGCACAAGCAGAGTGGCGCAGTGGAAGCGTGCCGGGCCCATAACCCAGAGGTCCGTGGATCGAAACCACGCTCTGCTAGCTTCTACTTTTTGCTTTTTATTTTCCAACACTGACGTTGTATTTCAAACGTAGTTTTTATCATATTTATGTATACGCGGGACTTAATCACGGTACGTTTTAATACCAATGAAACGCGGGTAGTTCGAGGAGCTGTTACTGATGAAAATCAAGAGCGGGTAGTTTGAAGAACCCGGCTGCGAAACAAACCTTGTGCTCTGCTTCAGTCACCTTGTGACCACGGTCGCTGTAACGCGGCCGAAACGTCGAGAGGTAATTAAAAATACCGTGATTAAGTCCCGCGTATACATAAATATGAGTGAGAATCACAAATGTTTAAGACACTATGTATTTTTTATTAATCATCATTGCTGAAGTAGGTACCTACTAGCTAGAAATATGGGGCATTAGAACTTGCTGCCGTGGCGCGTAGCTCCAGATGATGGGTCACGGATTGATCCGAAACATGTCGAGCTAATCTCGGTGTAAACAACGTGAGTAATTCCATTATTTTTCACTATTAGAAGTTGGTTCAAGTATTCTCACTATTGCGATTCAAACAAAGTGAATGGAAATATCATTCACTGCTGTAATATTATCCGTATCAGCAGGCAGCTAACCGTTTCATATTGAACACTTTGAAGAGCCACAATAGGAAATTCTACTGAAATCAACGATACGTTTTGCTGGCAAGAAGAGAAACCGGTTGGGAGTAAAGTAAGTAAGGAACTTGAATATAATTAATTTCATAAAGCGACCGTAAGTTTACTGAAGGGCAAAAAGCTTTTAACAGAGACAGAAAAATGTTAGCCTGTCGCCAAAAGTATACCTGCAGGTTTAGCACAGGAACAAGCGAGAATCGCTTCGCACACGGGATACTTTTATTACGTTCAGAGTACGTCAAGTGTGTTCAATTCGATGGTGCAGTCGTTAACGAATTCGTTTGCGAGTTGTCGCTGAATGTATGGAGACTTGTCGACCGTGGCAGTTGTGAAAACGTTCCGCTGGCGGTGCTGTCTCGGTTTCCATGCAATTTTGCGATAACTCGCAAACGAATTCGTTAACGACTGCACCATCGAAATGAACATAGGTACTAGACGTACTGATCTATCTTGTTAGACAGTGACAGGTATAACCTATCTCGTGCTCAACTCTACTCGCGTCCTGTCGTGCTAAACCGTCTGAACCTATTTCCTAAGTCTCCTCTAACGACATCCACCGAAGAAACCGAGGAAAGTCCAACTTTAACTCGATATCTAGCCCAGTTTCAATCCGATTCGAATCGCTAAAGCTTATTGTACTATTGTTATCCTAAAATAGTTTAGCACAATACACAAAGACGTTATTACTCGGCCTTATATAAATACTCTTCCGAAGTTCTAATCTACGAACGTCCTGTACAATGATACTGAAATAATTGACCTTTCCTTAATAACGAGGGACCGTCTGGCCCTTTGTTAGAGAATTTCCTTCCTTTCACTTTTCTAGACGGCTGCGAATTACTACTAGTGTTGCCATCTTGGTGGGTTTTCCACTAAAACTGGGGGTTTAGGACCCCCGTTATTGGGTGTTGGTCATTTAGTTAGTGAAGAGTTAAAACCTATTGTGAGAACATTTTTGATATCCTAATCATATTCATCCTGGGTAATCAGAAAATAAATTATTAGAATCATTTTTATTAGCTGGGAAAAGGTCTTATTTTGTTTTATTGTATATTGGGCAAATTGGCCATGCCACCGCACAGAGACAAGCCACATAGTCAACTTAGTTTTAGTCGCAAAGTCTCTTGGTAGATAAATAAATAAAATGACATTTATTGTGATTCAATCGCGAAACTAGATTAATTGAAATCGAGGCAACTATACTCCCGGGGCATCTATCCGCGTTTTACCCTACTTTCAAATTTATTTCCTGTGTGGTGTCGGGATAGAATAACACTTCTCCATTTCTCCCATGGATTTCGTAAGAGGCGACTAAGGAAATAGGTTTTGGTATGCTTTAGGCGACAGGCTAGCAACCTGTCACTATTATACCACCACTTCCATCTGTTTTCAACCCTAAAATTTATGATGGAAGTGGCTGCGAAGCGTGAAATAGTCATGGTTCTGTCTATGTTACGTTTCGTGTGCTCTGCCAACCGCATTTAGGAATATTGGCGTGATTGTATATGTACAGATGTAGTGAGAAACTATTTTCCTTCGGGAAAACTCGGATCTTTATCGGAATACGATGACATCCGAACTGTCAATGAATGATCGTATAAAATCAGTGACATTCTCATATCCATTAATATGGAACTTTATTGTTTAGTGTCAAATGTCAAAATGAATAATGTGGGTGTATAATATAGAGATGTTACAACCACTTCCTGTAACTTTGAAAATATCAACTCAGTTTTATTGTCACTAGTAAACGAAGCATTATCTCCACTTTAAAACATTAATTAAAAGGGGAACAAAATAAAACTTTGCTAGAATAATCGGAGTTGTTGCTATTTTTGAATATGCTATTTTCCGATATGATACAGGTTAATATTAAATATAATTCTCTTGGAATGGTTTTTTTAACCGTTTTCGAGGTTTTAGCATGGCTATACAACGTTTTTATAAGTAATTTGAAAATAATGATACTATAGCGAATATTTGGATTGCGTATTATCCACTCTATATATATATATTGGTCTGCTGATGCGACTTACCCCTACGGCTTTAAGATGGGTACTGAAGCTATTTGAGAGAGTACGATAAATACGAACTTTTCCGAAAAATTACGAAGGAAAATAGTTTCTCACTACATCTGTATGTGTGAGTGTAAAATTTATTTGGTTTCAAGACACCAACTACCGGGCCAGGGCATGTTGTATTGGCAACACTGGTTCTTGTGTTTTATAACTAAATGAGACCGATCAGTCATACGTCTGGGGGATTTAGCGTCTCTGTGCGTAAACGCTCCGCTAATGTTGGCTTTTGAGGCCGCTTTTTGTTTTCCAAATGCTTTGTGCTAAATTAAATGTTTGTTTTATATGACGTTTCATAATTTTCTTCCGAGTAAATATACATAGTATTCCATATACCTACGTGTTTGTTTGCGGTGTGTCCACGCATTTAGGTAATTGTGTAACTTGGGTGATTACTTAATGAAATGAAAAATAATAGTTTTAAATCGAATTTAGCTACAAACATCTGCCCCGACCGGGGATCGAACCCGGGACCTTAAGCTTCACAGCCAGGTTCTCTAAACGCTGGGCTATCCGGCCGCAATATGTTGACCGTTAAATGGAGAGATAAAAATCACCTATTTTATTGATGCTGAGTATAATAATAAAATTATTATCTGTTTAAGCATCGTGGTTAAAAATACCCACAGGTTTAACGTATTCGGAAGTTTATGTGGAGTTTACTTACGTACCCTACCCTGGTTTGAATAAATAACTAGATTTAAGGGATTCATTAAGTTTACCTTTGGATCTTTGTATTAATTTTGAAGCATTAGGCGGCGACTTAGCGTAGTAGGTTGGAAATTATAAGTTATTTTGGATACAGTGAACACCCTATAGGTACATTGTGTTTTAGGGTGAATATTTTCAAATGTACATGTTACGCGGCCATCAGTAAAGAACTATTTAAAACGCTCTAAATTGCTCTAACAATGTTTTTCCACAAGAAGTGGAATCTGTACTATTGTGGCCAATACATAATATATGAATGAATTTTAAATAGAAATATGTAAAATAAATTCAAACGATCGTAAAATCTCATTACCATTCTTGTCCCAAATCCCTAATTTGAGTACTTTAACTCAAAAATGTATACCTGCTATGTTGAAGATCGAATTTTTCCCTGTTATTTATGTAATATAATAGTGTACATAGTTAATACAATGATATCACTGCTTAAAAAACATTTTAAGGCATTTTGTCATAGCATCAAAAATTGTCTCAAGGTACGATACTCACTGCCATTCGTTAACTTAAAAGAATCATTTAAAAAATATACCTACGTGCGTATTCATGCGGCGGCTGCTGCGGCCAAACGCGCACTGTGCACCACCGTTCTATTCGCGCGACTGCTCGTGCTCGACGAAACTGATAACGGAGCACGAGTAATCCGTATGTTTTTCAAGATGAGTGAGTTTCACCGTAGTTTAATGTTCAATCTCTATCTACCCTCTTTGGGTACACAGGTGTGATGTCATGTGTGTGTGTACCTACTTAATTCTTAGTCACCAATTTACTTTCAGATGAATCATGTCTCAAAAGAAACAAACTAAGGAAGAAATATTGGAGAAAGAAAAAATAGCACGTAGAAACAGGTATGCCAAAATGAAAGCTGATCCTATGCTATATGCCTTAGAAAAGGAAAAGGAAAGGCAAAAAGGTACAAACCGCGCAACGAAAAGAAAAAAATTGCCTGCAGGTGACTTAACACCTTAAGCAAAAAAGAAACAAAGGCAAAAATAGAGACAAAAATTTAAAAATCATTATGCCAAAAAGAAGATGGAAAAAAAGGAAATTCCACGTCTGAATGACAATACACCGACTGTTAGTGCTGCAGAGGATCAACCCAAAGAAGATGAACTGAACAGAGTAAACGAACGTTGCCAAAAATGATCCATAGCTACCTTTATTGAGCTTAGGAGAAAAAATAATTCAATTGAGAAAAAAAAAATCGGAAACTGGAATACATTCAAAAGAAGCGAAATCTTAAGCACAAACAAAAAATTGCATTGATGAAACAAAAAAAATGGTGCGTATAGAAAAATGATTTCAAGATTGAAGAAACGTTTGCAGAGTCCGAAGTTTAAAGCTAAGATATTATTGAAAGATAAAACAAGAGCAGGAGAAGCTAAGAAGAAGATTTTGTTTACAGACGCCATAAAATAATCATTGGCAATAAATCACAAGCAGAAAACTACACATAAAGAAAAAAGATATTTTAGTGATACGGTTCTTCAGGAGATTATGAAAAAATACAAAATACTATCTGAAACTAGCAATTTTCGACTTAGACCTAAAAAGGAAATTGATCAGAAATTCGAAAAATTAAACATGTATAATACAAAGTTTTTTCGAACGGGATGACGTGTCGTGAGCTACAACCGGCACAACAGAATATATCACGAGGAAAAAGGACAGAAAACAAAAAATATATTTGAATGATAATTTAAAGAATCTACACAAAATATTTTAGAATTAATACGGAAAAGTGAGCTATTCTTACTTCTGTAAGAACATGCCCTTTTGGGTACTCATACCAGATGCACAAGATAGAGATACCTGCTTGTGCAAGAAATTTTATTTTAATTTTAAATGTATATAATTGTAATTTAATGTTACTTGTTCTATTTTGTTATTTGTTTTATAATAAACGAAATTTTTGCTTGTGCAAGATTCACGCAAATATTATGCTGCTGATCTCTGCACATAAAAGAATCCAATACAAACGACATAATTAACAGCCTATGTTGTCCTAAACTTGAATGTTTGATTGAAATATGTGATTCGTGTAAAGAAAAAAAATTTAGATTTCATGAATGCTCATTACCATTTTGCCTTGTTTCTCATTACCATTCATCGAAAATTTCAAATTTGAAAAATCTAGTCTTTTATAATAGCGAAACAAGTGAGTAAATTATTATTTCACTAATTAACACCATAAGCTTTCGCATGAACTAATAAAACTCCTTGATTGAGCCGATATTTAGGTTTTTTTTGGGACGCTCAATATGTACATTTGAAAATATTCACCCTTTAACACGAAATGAAATGGCGCCACGTATCACGTTTTACCTAAAAATATTAGACGAGTACAAAATTAAGGTAAAACTGAAAAACCGGGAATCGAACCACCCGCGTCATTGAAGTCGCAAAAGCAGTGGGATGAGCCGATAAGTAAACGTGTACAAGCCCACCTTATGGACACGCGCGCTACTCAAACTGATAAAGCTCGTCTCCTGGCCAAGTCCGAGCGGGAGTCCGGGTTTTGGCTGCACGCATTCCCATCTGTTCATTTTTTCACCCTATTAGATAACGATTCCTTCCGCATGGCTGTTGGTCTTATGTTAGGTTTAAACCTAGTGAGCCCCCATACCTGTATATGCGGTCAAGAGCTAGAGAGCTTAGGTCTCCACGGGCTTAGATGTCCGAAGAGCGCCGGTAGGACGTCTCGCCACGCCTGTCTCAACGACACCATCCGCCGAGCGCTCGTCAGCACCAACCTCCCTGCTGTGCTTGAGCCAAACGGGATGACGGCAAGAAGCCCGACGGAATGACGTTGGTGCCGTGGCAACTAAGACGGCCTTTAGTATGGGACGCCACTTGCGTCGATACTCTGGCGCCGTCCTATCTGAGCACAACGGCTTCAAGGGCAGGCGCAGCGGCGACATCTGCTGAGGCCTTAAAACGCCGTAAATACTGTCACCTGTTTTACGGCGTTTGGGGTAGAAACACTTGGCCCGTGGTGACGTGATGCCCACAATTTTTTTAGTGAGTTAAAAACATCTTATCAAAATTACGGGAGACCAGATGGGTGGAACAAATTAGCATCGCCATTCAGAGAGGGAACGCCGCCAGCCTTTTGGGCACCGTTCCCCGAGGCAGCGGTCTCGGGGATGTTAAAAACTTTTTTAATTTTTAGTTAGTTTATTTGTTTAATTTATTTTAGTTTAGTTTATTTATTTGGTTTAGTTCTTGTTTTGTCATTCTGTATCTTGTTTTTGTAATTGTTTCAATGAAGATTTTAACGTTTATTAGGAAACAAAAAAAAAAATGGTTGCAATTTGAAAGCACATTTTGTATCTAGATTTTGTACAGTCAGATGCACAGAAAAGTAGACCACCCATAGAATGTTTCTTTACTAGGGGATACTTTTCTCCGCATATCCATACAATCTGTTACAAAGCAATGTCTGAAGTGGTGTAAAAAATGGAGAGTATTTAAGACGAAGAACTTTTGGATATTGAAGAACCTTCCAGCTGCCCTACTGCTGGGCAAAGGCGTCCCCTATCTTCCATCACTTTCCATCCTGGATGTGAAGTTGCCGATTGTTTTAAAGTGTCTCAGATCAGCTAAATCGATCACAACTACCAAATATTTGCTAAGCACGGAAACACCTAGGAAATATTTATCATCATCATCATCATATAAGCACGCCTGTATTCCCAAATAGGGTAGGCAGAGCACACAAAACGCTACATAGACCAACCAATGACTATTTCACGTTTTGTAGCCACTCCTTGGATTTTTTTTTGTTTCAAAGTGGCAGGTATAATAGTGACAGGTTGCTTGCCTGTCGCCCAAATTATCTTAACATATGTCCTTAGTCGCCTCTTACGACATCCACGGAAGAAATGGAGAGGTGTTATTCTAAACCTGACACCACACGGGTAAATATTTATACTTAGGTACTTACAAATAAATACTCAAATATTCAGTTAAACTCTTTTGTTTTTCTTTTAGTTTGAAAATTATTAACAATTCAAAAACACTGAAGTTTTTACGAGGATCCAGGAATACACTTACTTCATTAAACTCTTATAAGTCTGCAGTTTTAATTTAATGTCTTTTTCAGTTTCACGACCGCATTAAATTTCGACTGGCAAGTGTGAAGTGGCTTCAACCTGACTTAAGAAAATATTTAAAGTTACATGATCAAAAGATATGGCGACTTATGTCTCATACCTAAAAAGAGCGCGCGGGGAGACGTTAATAAGGCCGGCCACAATCCACATACTTACGGAATCCCGTTTCGGAATCTCGAATCGGACTGTCCGAACGCACTAAATCCATACGACATATGTATATGGACCAGCCACATACATTCGGAAAAAATCCGTTCGGAATTCCGAACGGAAAGCTTCCGTCTGTGTGTGGCTGGTCCATAGGTTTGTATGGATTGACTGCGTTCGATTTTCTGATTCGAGATTCCGACGTGTATTTTTTCGAATGCATGTGGCCGGCCTAACGGTGCAAGAGACACTGCGTTCTCTGCCCCGCACACCCCTCACACCTATCCGGTAACATCTCCCCGCGCACCCTTCTTACCGCGCAGACGATACGCGAGAGTGGTCGAGCCTATACTAGAGACCGATAGGTACGGTCGACCAAGAAAGTGGTCTACCACTTTTGACAAAAGTTTCTGTGAGATCAAAATTGTCATAAGGTTGACATTGTCACTGTCATAATATTATGGCGAGGGGAAATCGACCTTGTTGTTTCATGAAGTTCAAGTGAATATCGATCTTGAGGGGGTAGACCAATTTCTTGGTCGACTGTACTTAAAAGATGGTAAACAATCTCGACGTGTCTTTTTATTTAAACATACACTTTATAAATCAAAATCTTTACATTTTACAATTTAGGTATGAAACAATCATTTACTTTCATAATTGAATTGTATATTGTAACGATTTTTATTTTTAGACTGTGTATTTCAATAAAAAGACATGTCAAGATTGTTTACTATCTTTTAAGTACCTATCGGTCTGTAGTATAGGTGTAATTCTCAAGCTGATATCACACTGGGTACGGGGTGCAAGTACTTTAAAAGTAATTATTCCAAGCTGTAGTTCGCTACTTAGTTCTTGACTCTTGTTTACTACGCGCTGAACAAAGAAAGGGAACCTATCTTACTTGAAGTCCTACTTAAGAAGCTTACCGCAGTTAACTTTTTAACAGTAATAATACACTCATAGAAATAAGTGTGAAGAGCAGTATTGATAAAAGTTAAAGCAAGACAAAATGGCACTTCACGTATTGGCACTATGCGTGTTGGCACTATGCGTGTTGGCACTATGCGTGTTGGCACTATGCGTATGCCAATATACGTATTTGGTATTGTGAGAATTTGGCGCTTTGCGTGTAAAAAATATAAAATTCCGCGAAATGCCAAAATGGCACATTGCGAATTTGGCACTATGCGTATTGGCACTGTGCGTGTTGGCACTATGCGTGTTGGCACTATGCGTATGCCAATATGTGTATTTGGTATTGTGAGAATTTGGCGCTTTGCGTGTGTAAAAATAAAATTCCGCGAAATGCCAAAATGGCACATTGCGAATTTGGCACTATGCGTGTTTGGTGTTGTGAGATTTTGGCGCTTTGCGTGTATAAAAATAACATTCCGCGAAACGCCAAATGGCACATTGCGAATTTGGTACTATGCGTCGAAAGGTGAACGCTGGTACGAATGGATTGAATTGCACAATCTTCCAGTATACATATGATACATGACAGTCTTTATAAATTAACGTTTTGGTGTATACGATAACGATACAATCTCAAATACAACTACGACGCTAACATCAAATTTAACTAACTACCATCTTGAGAGGCCATAAATACGCTCCACTGATTCAGCAGTCTTAGAAAACAGACTCATACATACATGACAAAGTAGACAGAGTCGTTAAATTCCCGGAACGCATCCCCGGAGAAAAATACGTTCAACCGAGCTAATTATTACAAGTTCTTGGGAGGAATTTGCCCGGATTTTAACAATTTATACTTGTCGCGACCCAATTTGGTGTCCCTGGAAATTTGGTGTTTGCCGGGTAGATTTAACAAGAACGCCTGTTAGGGCTAAGCTGAAAAATTATCTTTTTTTCTCAGGTGCTTGCTTTGAGAATTTTAGGGTGTCGTATCTCTAAAGCAAAATTTTGCGTTTGGGTTTAGATCGCGTTTCCCATTTGCAAGAAAACCTAGGGATTTCTCGATGACATACAATCTTGAAATACAAGCAAAGGAAAAATCTGAAAGTGGTAGGTACTTTTTAAACTGTAACACAGAATAGGTAATATACTATGTACAGTCAGGAACCGGGATTGTTGAGCCACTTGTCACCGTTCGCAATTTAGACGTGTAATCAATGACTGATGTGACCGACTAGATGTCAGCTATTGGATTAGTATTACACGACCAAGTTACAAACATAGGTAAGTGGCTCAACAATCCCTGTTCGCGATGGTACAGAAGGTCCACTACTGAACATTCATGTTTAGGCGTAAAACATTTGCTGTTTCTTTCTACCTTTGGTCGTCGTACATTTTTCAAACTACTTCGGTCATTTCATTATGAACGTGGTCTTTACACTTGACTGTTCACCTACGAATGATATACATAAACTATCATATATTTTTCGCTTGTGCGGTCGAAATCTCAGTTTAATACCCGCCTTAACGTGCTTTCCATAAGAAAGACGTTATTTTCGAATAAATCCGTCTTATAATTTCAAATACATTAAGTTATCTTTGAAATGCATTTGAAACTAAATTTGTCTGAAAATTTTCATAGAAGGAATTCTTAATGTTTCAAAAGACCACGAAATATTAAATGCTTTCGCTGCACCGAATTGAAATTTCACTTCGCTGAAATTGGCATTTTAAGAGATTCTCGCGAATTTGTTCTTTATTGAAAAAACATATTATGGATTTTATTTAATCTTAAAATGTACCTAATCAGTTATTATTATTATGTATAAATAGGCTGCTTCTTATGCAGGTACTTTATTTTATTCTTATAAATAGCATTAATTTTGTTTCCTGAGTTTGTTTCCATCAATTCTGTCTACCTGGTAGCCGATGACAATTGCTTGCTTCCAAATTCTAGCTTTAGTTTTAGGTTTTTTCCATAACATTTTTTTATGAACTATTTTAGTTGTTTTAATCTACGCGCTGTGCCGGCTGTAGCTATAAAATCATGCGCTAAAACGGCAAAATTTGACTGCAATAGACAGTTGACATTTAAATTCAGTGTTATCAGTACAAAAAAATTGCTTTCCCGTTTTTCCGAGACACGATGAGGTACCTATTTATTTCCTTGGTGAAGTTTTAAACGGAATTGTAATGTACATACATAGAGGACAGACCAACTAGAGAAACAACGATGGCCACCCAGTTCCGCAAACCGTCAGTTTATTTCAACTTACAAACTGTCACAGAAACTGTAAAGAGCCAATAACCATAGAGGAAAAAGCCACTGCGTTACGCGCGATTTTGGGCCGGCCAAGAAGAGAACAGCGAACGCCGCCATGCTTTGGCGGAATCGTCTTCGAACAAATTCAGTGACATTAGTACACTATAGGTTTTGTCCTCTATGTGTACATACTACGATCTTAACCAGCAAAAAGCTATCGTGTACTATCCTATGTGAGTTAGACGGTCGTCGATTCGCGTTTCTCATTCACTACCTAGGGTGACTGCACCAGTAATGGACATAGAACCAGTAATGGACAATGACTCTTATTTACTACCCACTAAGGAAAAGTCA
>BHDV01016355.1:148637-189059 GCA_005406045.1 Adoxophyes honmai | reverse complement strand
TATTTCACTCTGAAAGCTTGTGCGTTGTGTTGCTAGCATAGTTCAGGGACTACCTTCGTAAAGTAAAAATAAAATAATAAATCTCTTCTGCGAAACCCAAGATAATTAAGATCGAACTTCACTTCAGGTAAGTTCGTTTGATCATCTAATTTTACGTCATTTCTAGGTACTCAGTATCACGAACTCGAGCCTGCCAAAATAGTAAGTAAGTAAGTAAAAAAAAGTGAGTCAAATGGCATAAAAACGTACAGTCAACTTGAAAAAGTCAATTATTTATTGTTTATTTTCTTGTCTACTTGTGACTACTACCGCTGTAACGCGGCCAAGACGTCGAGTTAATCATAAGCGTATTAAAAATAATTACGCACACACATATAAACTCACGCCAGTATTCCGAAAAGGGGTAGGCAGAGCACACAAAACGCTACATAGACAAAACCATGACTATTTCACATTTCGTGTCCGCTTATAGTAGTACCTATATGTATTTTTCGGTTTCGAGTTTGTAGGAATAATATTGATAGGTTGCTTTGCTAGCCTGGCGCCTAAGTAGACGCCTCTTACGACATCCACGGAAGAAATGGAGAGGTGTTATTCTAAATCCGACACCACACGGCATTTATTAAACAGTTAAACAATTCAACGTTATTAAGTCCCGCTTAATGGTAAATATCAGTACAAATCACAAAAGCGACACATTCCAGAACTGCGACGAGTATGGACACGGTGCTAACAAAATAGTTCCTAAAATATAAAAATGGCCCAAAGTTTACGGTCACTGTTGCCAAAGTTATTTAATAATGTTACGAGCAACGAATTAGGGTTCTTATCACGTTGCCAAAAAAGTTAATATTAAAAATATAAAGTTTCAGGAAATACAATTATGGGAGTTAACTCGACACAGTATCGAATATTTGACGAACAATGGGAATGAGCAAGAATAGTAGGACATGCTAATTCTGTAAACGTTATAATTAACTTCATACAATCACGCATATACACCCAAATGGGGTAGGCAGAGCATTAGCATTTCATGTGCTCTGTCTATCCTATGTGGAAATATAGGCGTGATTTTTTAATGTTGTATAAACGTAGCAATGTAGAGTAAAATAAATCATGATTTCAATTCACAATCTAGTCGATTCCAGCAACTTACACAGAAAATGAAATTGTAGGTAGGTAATGCAGGTATACATATATAATCGTCTTATGCAATGATTGATTTATCTTTGTCGTCAGAAATGTAAGCTAATCAGTAATCACGTTTAGACTATTCAGAGGGATTTCGATTAATGTGTAATTTACAGGATCGACAGATGCCCAGTTCGTTTATCATTCCATGGCTAGCTTTTGATCTGATCTGTCATTTGGCATAAATTGAAGTTTCGCTATTTGAGAAGCTGTAGCAACTTAGGCAGTTAATAATACCTACCTATACACCCATCCAATCCATACCTACACCCCGTGTAAATCAGTTCAGTAAATCATTCTCATCCTTTCTTCTATCCTCTATTTATACATACATACATAACGTCACGCCTCTTTCCCACAGAGGTAGGCAGAGACTACTTTGTTCCACTCGCTACGATCCTGACATACCTCTTTTGCTTCATCCACATTCATTAATCTCCTCATACATGCTTGTCGGTTTCGGGTACTAAACTATTTATGACTAAACGAATTAAGCAATTACTTGTTTCTGTCCTAGTCACTATACCTACTTTTACAGCAACTTATAGGTAGGTACATAGGTAAAAGTACTGTGCATGATTCATGCATTTGAAATATAGTTCGACTTTGCTATAATATCTTCTTTTTCATCCCAGAAATTGACAACAGAAACGTGAAAGGGAACATCAACAAAAAAGAAAAAAAAATGTAGCATTGTTATCCAAATAGCCTTCGATCAACCAGACACGCCCCATGTATTTACGTTGTTACAATTATTTTCATACGCCCCGAAACACTGGCTGGCTAGCGACAAAAAACCGAAACAACAGTATCCATGTTGCGGAGATACGCTTTTTTTAAATTTGACGTGAGACTGAAGCTAGCCGGACAACTAAACGATACCGGTATAAATGAAAACGAATTTATGACGTGAGTGTTTTATTTTTCGTGAAATCGTCGGCCAATCGTTAAATTCGGGTTCAGTTGTTTTGTATTGCGTTCTTTTGTCAAGTTTTCAATGTGTGTATTCCTGCGTGCCTTGATAACAATGCCAGTGCAGGTAATCTCGCATCGCTCGCAGAAGACTTTCCTATATTTAAGTTGATTGATTGTACATGACCGACTTTCAGCGAAATCGTACAGTTAATTGAATGTTACGATTAAAAGAGACGAATATTTTACCACTTGACGAAGGTTAAACTTTTGCTTAGTCAAATACAGGGTGCCTATGAGCTCGGGGCTTTAAATTTAGGTGTCGATTTAACTTCTTAAACTAAACTTCTTTTGTTCTACGACTTTGAAAATTACTTCCAATTTATCGAGTTATAATTGATCAAACTTTGCTTGTGAAATCAGTGTATTGCGACTTTAGCGACAGTTTCACTAATGCCTCTCGTGGTACAGGGTTTCAGAAGTGTCACTTTTGATTACGCAGACGATGACAAACTCAGTAAACGCTGCACATTGAAAATTCCATTTACTTTGTATGAAATTATTAAATCTTAAAAAAATATTTTTTTTTTCAAAGTGGTAGAACAAAAGAAGTTCCGTTCGAGGAGTTAAGTCGATACCTGCATTTAAAGCCCCGAGCTCATAGGCACCCTGTATAAACTTAATGAAAGAAAAAATTCCAATTAATATACAAAATATACGGGTTTTGCGGGTAGAATTAAATTATTATAAAGATACGATGAATAAATACAGGATAATATGTAATCCTCTTTAAATAATAAACAACATTCAAAAACAACCCCCAAGCAAATAATCCCTGAAGAGCATTTAAACAAGTTCATGAAATAAAGTATACTTAAGACCATGTGCATATACACTACCCATGTTGTACAAATAAATAATTTTGATTTGATTTGATTTGAAATCCACCATCGATTTCAGACACACCTTATAACACTGTCATCAATATTAAATACCGATTCAGAACCTTCGTCTTACTGGCTTTAGAGCACTTGTCTCGAATTCCTAAATGAACGATACCGGTGTTAATGATACCGGTATTTTGATACCGGCGCAAACCCGCGTTTAAACATTAACACGCTTGACTTAATTGTATTGCGCGGTGACCGCTATTACCGTAAATCAGGGCTATACATTTTTCAGCTAATTTTTCCCCTATATGAATAAGCAGTACTTAATATGCAAGCATAAATTGATGCTCACAAAATGAGAATTAAAATTCCCTCTGAGCTTTTCATGCTCGTAACGAGATAGGATATTGCTAATTACTTATTACGGCCTGGGAGTAATCTATATGTTGTAAGATATTAATTAGGCAAATGTGTATGTAGGCTGGCAAATAATGGGAGGTGTAGAATAATTTCGATACAGCGAGTGTTTTGTTTTCAGCGTGTACACAAATGATATGTATAGTATTTTGCATGTTTTCACGGGTATTTTTCCTTCGAACCAAAACACTTGATATTTTCTTTGCTTAAGTATGTATATCTCTGGCAGCTATAACAAGGGATACTAAATATAAAATTAAATTAAAATTGGACCGTTATGCTGTTTTCCAATGGAATTGGAAATGAAGTTTCATACAACAAGTTTCATAAAAAAATGTGCGGTTGCCTTGAAATAAATTCTTCGTTAACCTATTTCAACGGATAAAAGAAAAAAAATGTATGTAGTTGATTTGTAACCACTCCTCGCATAACTTTAGGTTAAAACAGATAAAAGAGGCATAAAAGTGACAGTTTGCTAGCTAGCTTTATGGAAGAAATAGAGAGAATATATTATAAGGGTCATTGTCAAGCCTGGCAATTTTTTTCGCCAAAAAATGAAACACGTGATTTATAAAAACCAAAGGTATATTACGACTCTTACTCTAACTTGCAACAGAACTGAGTATCATTCAGAGATCAATTATTAGAAAAAAACGATTTAAAACGAAATAATGATATTTCGGTTCCACAGAAAAGACTAATATGTCCACCGAGTGGACTAATTATGTTAATTAATAATAAATAAACAAAACAAAAAGCGGTAAACATCTTAAACAAAAATAACGTTCAAGATATATTCTCATAATCATGAACAATCAGACACGTAAATACATTCAAAAAGTATATAAAAAATATTTTGTGTCTGTCTACCGAAATGACAATTCTTTTCGGTGGACCAAATATGCCTTCGTCCTCCGAAGACTAGGAAGCCTTCAAGTCTTCAAGAAGCATGTATGTAAGTGGGGGTTTGGTGGCTCTTCCTGGTTTTAACGTTGACGTATCCGAACTTTCAGAATATACGTCCAAAAATTGTATACTTTTATGAACATTTTTTTAATCAACAAACAGACTGCACTCACTAATTTTTAAAGGTTGCTGCATTCTAAAGTCAGCAACTTCTTTCTAAGTAAGTAAGTTTCTTTGCTTTCAACATTCTTCTGTTTTTCACTGCAATACGTTCACCCATTTCATGGTACTAAAATAATTGGAATGGAAGGCGGTATTTTGCGTGCGATGTACTTTTAAGTTTCTTTTTGTATATTGATTTTTTTTCTGCATCGTCGTGCATCATTCCATTTTCCCTCCAAAGCTTATTTTGTATGTATTTGTTAAATCTTATACAGTTTTTTTTACCTTTACAGAATTTACGTTTAAACATTCACTATTCAGTCACTAGTCATTTACGGATAAAACAAAAAAGGAATCAGAAGCTAGTTTTTAAAGTTATAATAAAAAATTAAACCAAAGTACAAGAATCAATCAAAATATAATCATTTATCGTTTGGGTGTACAAAAAGTCCACCAAAAAGACGTCCACCGAATGGACTTTTTCCGCAATATCATTCACAACACCAGCCATTTAAAGGATTATTCAAAATGCAAGGCATTATTTACAATGTTTGATTGCTTAACTAATTATTAAAAACGTTTGGTGGATTTATAGCGATGTACTTACAAAATACAGCAGTAACCGGAAAGACAATTCAACATTGACACCACCAAATATTCTTGTTAACACAACAATATTGTCTGCTGCGCACAAGTCACGGCAAAATGGATGCTAACAGGGATAGTACGATAGTGAATGAGTTAAATTATATGTCCCGGTCTATTTATTTGAGATTTCCCTAATTTTTCTAGAATTTAAAGTAATGTCCACCAAAAAGACAAAAAATGCTGTGACAAGATTCAATGATGCAAAAAATGTGTTTTATTTCCATCTAATTTTTTAAATCCTATTAATGTTAAATGGAAATCATACAAAGATTAGGGAAAATGGCATTTTTGTACAATAATAAAAGAGATGTATTTTTTTAAAGCCACATTCTATTAACAGGTGGAACCCGGACAGTCCACCGAAGTGGACTTTCAGTTATATTTGTGGTGATAAACAAAACAAATATTACATTTATAGAAAATATGATAAAGTATAGTCTAGTACGTGTCCTGTACTTTATAGTTATGATGTAAATTAAATGCAATTGTTAAAAATGTCTTATATATTACAAATGGACATGTTTTTTTAGGGTTATGACAATGACCCATAACACCAGAACACCACTGATCAAAAATCAAATATTAATAATAGTTAAATAAATTAAACAACACAATAGTTGTAATAATTGTCACTTTACCCATATGTATGTAATACCAATAGTACGCGTGCTTTGTACAGAACCCTTCAGACACAATTCCAACTCTCACTTGATTTTTTGACCGCAACCAACACAAACATTACACCCTTGCAATAAGTTGCAAGATCAGACGAATCGCAGACGCTTTATCAATTAAGATTAACCTATTTAATCTGATTAACGATGATTAAAATAACGATTGATTAATCTCAGTAAGAGCTTTAATAAATCAAGCGCAGATAATTACTAGCGATCAAATTTGTAATCGATTAATTAATTAGATTAATTTTCTCTCGACTAATATATTTCGAATACTGTTGACAGATTTTTTTAACTCTGCCTATTGAAAAAGCCACATCAAAATCCGATGGGCAGTTTCAAAAATCTAAGCGATAGACACAAACAGCGCGAAGCGACTTTATTTTATACTATGTAGTGATGATGACTACGAATAACTGCTAAACCGTTGGAACGACAATTCATTAGCACTAATCCATAGATTAATTGAATTGAATGTGATTGCATCTTAATAAGATTGTCATGAAATTCAGAACCATTTGTATTGCTCAATTTTGCTAACCGCTTATGTTATAATTGTGTAACTAGCTCCTTCGTCTGGATAAAATTCGATGTTGCTAACCTTCGCTGTGCATTTTTAGGATTTCGCACCCAAATGGTGAAAGCAGGACCCTATTAGGTACTGAGACTTCGCTGTCAGTCCGTCCGTCCGTCCGTCTGTCATCAGACTGAATCTCATGAAACGTGCCAGCCAGACTGTTGAAACTGTTGAAAAAGCAAGTATTAAATCCCATTTCAATGCAAAATAAGGACAACTGTCTTAAAATTCTGTACTTAACTTTATAGTTACGATGAAATGGTACATAAAATCACAATCCAATCATTTCACAAAATAAGTACCATACAGTAAATGCCCGATAAGTTAATACATAATTATTTTGTACCGGAAGTTAAAAACGAACAAGCAAAAACGTACCGGATCATAATTAATCTTCCGGAAACGTCGCGGATAAGGAAGTGCTCAGAGTTAACTGACAAAATGTCATTTCGTTCGCACCAAGCGGTTATGACGAGAGTTGCCTATGGCGTATCTTAGCTCTCATTATTTCCTGGAAAAGAATCACCGCGGGCTTCGGTGAAAAATTGCTGGGGCGGAACATTCTCGACGATAAGTGATTTAAAGTGTTATGTGAAGTTCGTAATTCACGCTGGATCCTCGAGAGAACTACCCTTTTACTACATCTTATCATCATATATCTATTACTTACATACATCTCGCCTCCATTCCCAAATGGAGTAGGCAGATCACACAAAACGCTACATAAACCAATCCATGACTATTTGAGCTCGTAGACACTTATAGCATATTTTTTAGGTTTTAAGTTAAAAGGTACGAGATAGGTTGCTAGCTTGACGTCTAAAATGTGTACCTATACCTTAACCTATTTCCTTAGTCGCTTTTTACGATATCCTCCGAGGAAATGGAAAAGTGTTATGTTAGGTACTATGTAAGCAAAGTCACAAGTAACAGCTAGAGAGCGAATAAATGTGTCAAATCTTTGTGACACACAATAGCATGTGTCACTCAATCTAAACGCTGTTGTGTTTGTATATTTTTTTCACAAAAATATAAAAAAAAATGCATGCATACCACAGAACTCTATAGTTCTACGGCCCTATCAATATTTTTTTAAAACATCTGTATAATACTGGAACAAAAAATAGTGCGCAGTGTCATCTCCTGACATTAGCGATTTGTAACAACACATTTTAAGGCGTGTAACGTTATCCTAATTAAGAATTTAACTGTCATTAACATTAATTAATGGAGTGGTAGAAACAAAATAAAGCGCTTTTATTCCAAAAGTTCGCGATAGCGAAGAAAAGGCTTTTGTACTGATTTCAGAGGTTTTGTTGTGCTTTGTCAAAAAAAACACTAACTTTTATAGCATTACATTTAACTTGTTTACTTTATTTCAATTGATTGGGAAATTAAATGAAGAGTGAAGAAAGTAATCTTACATTATAAGGATATCATATTTATTTACTGAGTATCATATAAATAAACATTAATTATAATTTTAAACAAGAAACTGTCATGTAAAGACAGTGAAAAATACGGAAATTCACGTCGATCGAAGTTATCGAGTTAGCCGACTTAGATAATCATAAGATGTATGGCTTATAAAATAAATAAATGAGAATAAAAAAAGTTATCGAGTTTAGCTCAACATAATATATTTAGGGCTAGTTCGAGCTCCTCATTTAGGAGCCGCAATGACTGCTGCCAAACGCGCACTGCTCACCGCCGCTCTTTCAAGCGCCTGCTCGTGCCCGAGCCGCTGCAGCTCCTAGAAGAAGGCCTACGAACTAGCATGTCAAAAGTCTATAGTTACGCCAGATTTTAGTATTTTCCGAATAACAATTAAATAGAAGGTATGACGTAGTTAAGTCGTAGACTCATAGAATCCAAACAAACAAATGTATCTTTTCTAGTAATAGACTAACCAATACAATTGATTGAATTTCAAAATTATGAATACTTACGAACGTTGTTCGAATTTCGTGCTACGTCCGCATGATCCGCGACTCGCGAGGTCCGATAAAATAATTCTAATTAGTCAGTTACATTATCGAAAAATACGAGACACGTATTTATTGGATCAGCAAAGGTATAGGTAAACTTCCGGAGTGAGGGCTTGTAACGTCACGTCTTGGTAAAACAACTTGTTCAAACAAAAGAGCTAGTTTACCAACGACAAAGATAAAGATTAGCAACCGCAACATTTCAAAATGAAGCATAGTAATGATAACTGTGCATCGGGGAAATCTTGGTTGTCTCCGTTATGCACTCAGGTGCAATGTTGGTAGTGTTAAGAAAAATAAAGAGGTTTATTAATCTTTGTTTCCCATGAAGAAAATAACTATGACTAGAGAGAATTGAAAGAACTTAGGACTCTTTCTACTTGTAGCTATACCACACTTCAATTGAAGTTGGCAATAGAGTAAACAAAATAAGTAGCTAAATGGAGAACCAAGGGGTGTTGGGTTTAGAATAATTCAGAATAACACATTTCCATTTCTTCCGTGGATGGCATAAGAGGCGACTAAGGAAATAGGTTAAGGTATATTTCAGGCGTCAGGACAGCAACTTGTCACTATTATACCTGCTAAATCAAAACCTAAAAAAATACTACAAGTTTCTACTAAACGTGAAGATTGGTTTTGTCTATGTGGCGTTTTGTGTGCTCTGCCTAACCCGTGGGAATTCAAACGTGATGTATGTATTAGATACTGTTACTGTTGAGCAAAAACAAAAACAAAAAAAATAATAATGAATTTAGCAGAGCGCGGTAACATTGCAATAATATTCCACAAGGCGTCAATATTTACAAAACAAAATGGATGGTCAACACGAAACAGAATATAAAGTTTGTTTATAAAAAGTAAACGGTTAGAAAACTCTTAAAAAGGTTTACACTCCTTTTTACAACCGACACCGAAACCCTTTTTTGGTACATCCGTTATTCTGGGAGCAATCGGGTGTGTAGTTTATACGGTTTTGAATTTACGACTTTGTTCGATTGTTATTTCCTATATAACTATCGGCAAATCGTTCTCAACAACAATAACATACCAACACACCTGTATGTAGTAGGCATGTTCCCAGATAAGGTAGGTAGAGCACAGAGCACACAAAACTCTAAAAAAACAAAACAAATACTATGTCTACTTCACGTTTTGTGGCCACTTCTAGGATATTTATTCAATAACAACAACATATGCCTATATTCCGGCAGTAAGTGCTAACATACATACAATCATACCTGTATTCCCAATTGAAGTAGGCAGAGCACATGAAACGTTACACAGACATAACCGTGAATATTTCACGCTTCATATATTAATTTTTGGTTTATAAACAGATGAAAAAGGTATGATAGTGACAAGTTCCTAGCCTTTCTCCTAAAATATACCTAAACCTATTTCCTTAGTTGTCTCTTAGGCGAAGGCTAGACGTTCAATAAATATTGTCACCCTTCAATAATTATCTCATATCGTGATATATATTGATCGTCTAGTCTTGCTATGTTGATGGAAAATACACTAAATTCATGAACAGATTGTGATCCATCAGTATTCTCATATTGAAGGATCGCAATATTTATTGAACGTCTAGCCTTCGCCTCGGTCTCCACTCTACGGAAGAAATGGAGACACCAACGAGACACCAAGGAGAGACCAAGGGAAGGAGTAAGTAGGTACTTACAATTAGTAATGAATAAACGTAATAACGATTACCTTTAGCGAGCAATGCAATTGCAATGTCACTTTGACGTTCAGTGTGAAAAGGTTCTATGGTGGTCAGGAATTAATTAAGTACTTAGGTCGATGGTACACCCTTTAACTTAGGTACACAATTACTCTCAAGCTTATATTTACCAGATCGACTAACAAATAACTCACATCTCGAGTTTTTTTAACTCGAATTTGCAATCAGTCATCGATGTTATTGGAAATGGCATTTGAAGTTTTTTTTTTACTTTTTAACAAAAGCTGAATTCGCAATTCAATTGGCTAGATTGTGCATTGTTCCAGGCACAAAAAACTAAAATCAAGTGCTTCGAAGAATAATCCGGCACACACAATGCGGTTTACGAATTCTATTCTATCATTCTATGGAACTTTGTTTCGTTTCTTTACAACAAATGGCCTTGTGGTCGTCACGTTACTGGTCATGTTTTGAATGGAAACCGTTTCAATCCGTCAATTACGTAGTATTTGCCTAAATAGATTAGTTTAGATTATTCAACAACAGTTGATTGTTAAGGAAGTTAATGACTAAGTAATTGTTTGGTGAATTGCTTCTGTATTTGACACAGCCACCCCTTTTTCTTCAAATTGTACATACATACATACATATACATATTCTCACGCCCGTGTTCCTAAGAGGGGTAGGAAGAGCACATGAATTCAAAAATCCAGTGCCACGTTTAGCAATTTCAGCAGGGTAACCAAAATTGTTCAAATTGTTTCCATCGATATTGTATGGCACGCTTTATGCGACAGTCTAAGTCTAACCTGTCACCATTACAGCTTTTCTATCACTATAAACTGCTGTTAAACGTGGCTGCGAAACGAAAAATTGCCATTGGCAAATGCAAAGGCAAATGGCTATGTAACATTTCTTATGCTCGGCTTACTCCAACTGATTGATGTACCATCGCGAACAGGGATTGTTGAGCCACTTACCTATGTTTGTAACTTAGTCGTGTTATACTAATCCAATAGCTGACATCTAGTATGTGACGTCGGTCATTGATTACACGTCTAAATTGCGAAAAGTGGCAAGTGGCTTAACAATCTCGGTTCGTGACTGTATATGTTGGTATGTATGAATAGTAAAGTAAAAAATAACACAGGAGATAAGGGGGCGTCCATAAATTACGTGAGGTGTTTTAGGGGCGGAGGGGGTCGAGACAAATCTCATCTAATCTCACGTGGGGGGGAGGGGGGTCACAGCAAATATCACGCAATTTTTTTCTTGTTTGAAACAAACAAAAAAACTACTACTTTGGTCCATTTAATCTAGATGCCTAAGGTCTTAAAAACCGAAGTGAGGATGTGGATGGCGCTTTACATTTGACACTTTATGAGTGTATCCGAACGAAGAAAATTTTTAGTTTTTTTTTAAGTTATGTCATTCACTTTATTTTTTCTTTACAAATAAATATTATGTTTTTTCTTTTCACACAATCCAACGCGTTTGCGTAACAAACCCACATTTTGAAAAATCTCACGTGAGATTTGGGGGGTGGGGGAGGGGGTTGAATAAAATCTCACGATTTCTCACCAAGGGGGGAGGGAGGGTCAGAAAATTGAAAAAAACACCTCACGTAATTTATGAACGCCCCCTAATCTTAAGGAAATTGGTTTAGCAAACGGGAGAGATGATTTCATTACTCCTGTTTATGACAGTTTGAACGTAAGCAGACTATATGAATATAAAATAAGTACTAATTCCTATAAAACAGCGACAGTTACATTGTTTTCTTCCCTCCTACTAACGTAATATCCGGCGAACAGAGTAAACATAGAAAGTATTTTAAACTTCGGAGATCAAGAGCTTTTTAATTTGATACTCGTAGACTTGGCTATCAGGGTCCTACCAATAAATGAAGTTGATGAATGATGATAGAACTTCTTAAGGTTTACTACTTAAAAGAAACGGTTAACTCGCTCCTTAATTTGTTGCGTAAACAGAGCGGTGGCGCGCAGTGTGCGCGCAGCAGACGCTGTGGCTCCTAGATTTTCTTTTCATGGAAAAAAAGCCTTTGTTTTATAACTGGATCTATATCTGGATCCCTGAAATTTCCTATCTTATTTTTGCATTCCCTAACGTTTTATGTCACAGTGATCAATTTCGTCCTACCTAACACACATATGGTATGGATATCTTCAGTTTTCCTAAGCATTTTATTTCAGGAACGATTGTTTTGACGCTCCGATCGCTTCGCTCGCTCCTCCATGTATGGCCATAAAACAAACCTAACCTAACCTATTTGATTTCTTACTATTTTTGAATTATGGGAAATGGTGGTTATTGCAACTTATTGTGAGTTAGCCCATTAGTACAAAACAGTTAGGTAAATGATTTTAGGACAAACGATGTCAGGGAACTCGAGAGACCCTTTATAACCTTTTCTATAATCTTTGACTCGCATTCATCGTCTGAACAATAAAAAGTGGTTCAATATGATCTTACATAAAATTTCAGCATGTTTATGAAGGTGCTTGAACTCAAGTACCCGCAGATGATTGGTTTTCAAACGTGGATTTGAAAGAGATTAAGAGGGCGCACACATTTTTTACGAACGTAATTATAAGATCAGGCGGGGAAGAGAAATTCAGGGGCAGGGCAGGGGTAAGAGGCACCACAGACCATAACTCGTCGAGTTATGAGTGATTATGGTCTGTAGAGCCCTCTTATCCCTGCGTTTCTCTTCCCCCACCTGACCTTAGTGGTTTTGGACCAATGTTTAAAAAATCGTGAAAAATAAATTAACTCATATTTAGCCATGAAAAAAATATGGTTAGACTAAACATATTCTGTAAATTTACAATAAAATTGTTTCATTTGTAATTACATTAAAATCAATGAGAAAAAAAATAAAGTAATAGTTCAACTTTGAAATTATGTACAATGATATTTGAATAATAAAAACCAATAATTTGATGCATGTCTCTCCGTTAATCCCCAGTAGACTATATTGTCTATCAGATAATAACAAGTTTATATCGTTTATGGTAAATTTTAATGGAAAATTTTCAAGTGAAAGACAGCTCTGACGCGTATTTTTGTGAAAACCCTTCAACAAATTGGCTAAATAAAAGAAATCTGTGTTGCTAATAAAATATTTCTTTCCGTTAATCCCTAGAAAAAGAGTTGATTTATATGTTACAGTAGTTTTTCTTTAAAAACTTAAGGATTTATAGCTTTCTAAAGCATTTGAAAATCATCAAAATCACCGAATTTTGTGTGCACCCTCTTAAGATATCGTATTACTGCGTACGACAAGAATTATTGGGAGTTTAAGAAATCAAATTTCTTCGTTGCCCAGTGCCAAGTCAATTGGATGTATCAGATATCACTGGTTACATGACCGAAGAGCTCGTAAGCATTTTCTAAAAGACTAAATTTTATATTTATTTTACTCATACCTACATAATCATTTTATGCTCGACAGAATAACGAGTTTGTCTATGCGTTTTTTTTTGGCTCTTTGTCTATCCATTGCGAGCACTACTCTAGAAAGGAATATTTTGACTGATATCAGCATTATGTCACTTACTGTTGCATGCATATCAATTAAATCGATCAAATCGATTATTATTAATTAAGCAGCAACACAAAAATGTTAATCTTAATATTATTGGTATAGCAACACTGTAACTCTCTTCTCGCCACGCCATAATCGTGCAACTAAATAGACGCAATTTACTGTCCTCTGCAATTTTATTTATTTCCTCACAAGTAGTTATCGTGCTTCAAATAGTTTCATTTATCAGACAGTCCCCCGTTCACTTACAAATTTACATTACATAGACCACGCCTGTATTCCCAAATGGGGTAAGCAGATCACGCGAAACGCTACATATACAAAAACCATGACTGTTTCCCTTGAAATAGTAACGTTTGGTGGCCACATCTAGCATATTTATTAGGTTTTGAGTTGGCAGATTTTAGGTGACAGTTTGCTAGCCTGTCTCCTAAATAAAACATATCTGAACTTTCCTTAGTCGATTCTTACGACATCATTCTAGAGTCTAGAATCTAGACCCACACAGATATTTTTTGTGAAGTAGAAGGTACGGTGAAGGACTTTAATTCATAAGCCACCATAGAACCTTTTCAAAGAAAAAGTCATTAAGATTTCCCTTGATGATAAATTGGATGTCACTATGACGTTTGCTGTGAATTGATTCCATGGTAGCTTATGAATTAAAGTCCCTGACTACCTATGAATTATAGTTTCTAGAGAAAATCAGCCCCCAACTAATATGCCAGCAACAAACAAACAGTAAACAGGTTTATCGCAGATTATATTGCAAGTTACCTAGTTCCCAGCATTTGATTGCATCGTGAAAATATAAGACCGCAAGATACGGAAGTTGCATTGTAACAGAGCTCGTAATTCAACTGCCTAGGTGCTCTTGTAGGTAATGCCATTGCAGTTAACATTAACGGAGTTAACATTAACTCTTATCGGAGTTCATGTTGATAGTTTTCCAATCGAATTTAGGCGTACTGCTTTGATTGTTGGTAGGTCGCGCTTTTATTAACATACCTACATAATTCACGCCTGCATTCCCAAATGGGGCCTACAGAGCATACGAAACGCCACATAGAGAAAACCATTACCATTTCAAGTTTCCGTTTTTTTGGGTTTTGAGTTGGAAGGTTTAATATTTAATCAGAGGTTGCAAGCCTGTCGCCTAAAATATACCTTAATTAACCTATTTCCTTAGTCGCCTCTCCTCCACGGAAGAAAAGGACAGGTATTATTCTATCTCGACAAGACAGGTTTATTTAACCAAGACTATTTCCCGTTTCGTAGATAAACTTAGTACAATTTTAGGTATACTACTCACTACTCATCATAGTAAAGTTATCCACGTATTACTCGTGTGGTGTCGCGTTTAGAATAACACCTCTCAATTGCTTCCGTGGATGTCTTGAAAGGCGACTAGGATAAAACGTGAAATGGTCAATTGGTCGTGGTTTTGTCCATGTAGCATTCCGTGTGTTCTGCCTACCCCAAAGCAAAGCAATTACTTTCGGTGACTTCATGACTTATAGATATGTTCGCTTACACCATTGACAGAGGGGTAACGCCTTGAACGGCGTATCCCGTCATTATCTGAGCGTTCACTCGACATTACAAGTCGCAAGGCTGAACTGCAGGTATTACGTGTTGCAGCTAGTAAGTCAAGCGTCAAGCCGAGTATTATAGTGGTCCGCAATAATATTCGGATTTTTTTTCTAGTAGTTGTAAGTTAGGTAAAGTAAAGCTGTACTCCGTTTCGTACAAAATTAGACATTTTAACAGACAAATAGTGTTTTTTCTCGGGAATTCCAAAGTAAAAATAGAAATTAAACAATAAACTACCGTGAGACTCACTCATCTACTTAATAAAATACGGATAACTCACGTTTTAAACGCCCGAAACATGTCGAGCTAAATTCGATTTAAAACATGGGCTATCAGTATTTTACAAGATAAAACTGGTACCTATCACCATTTGCAGTGACGCTTTGGGTTTACAAAAAATGTTTGATTTGAGTGTTAAAATCGAATATTATATGAAACGTAGTAGGCATAGTAGTCGCCAGTCGGTACCTAATAAACTTGGCATGATTTTAGTGGTGGGGTGGGATCAAGTTCGCACATCGCTCTTTCCAGGTCTTTCAAAGCAATCTTGCTAAGTTAATTTCCGACTACTAAACAGTAACGGCCTACTGGCTAGGCAGCAGCTCGCACAGTGTAAGCTAGCCTTTTAATATCCTTATCATTGCTTTAAAAACAGTTCCGTACATCGAGAACAGCACTCCACTACTTTATTTTCCAAACACGTACCGATATCGAACTTTACAAACATTTGAACGGCTCATAGAGCATGCCACTCTATTCCTTGCTGACCTGGGCTAACAAAATTGAACCTTTGCTTGCCGTATCGGTTCAACCTTTGCTCGATGCCTCAATCGAGTTCGGATCCTACAACTCGGTCTTGCCACGGTTGCCACGCGATTTTCGCTTTAGTCTGGCCGCGGCAGCCGTTAGAGGAGGTCGTGTGTGACGAACTCAGCGGCGAAACATCGCGATCGACGAAAAAATTAAAAACTTTTCCGAATAGTGCTGTGCTGTGTGACAATGAAGTTCTGTGCTAACTCTTTATGATAATTAATAGTTTTATTCGTTCTTAAACATAAGTTGTGCACGTGACGAGTGGATTTTCTCGGCCGGCGTTTTTGTTGTGAGTATTGTAAAAAGTTACGTGTTGTGCGCTAACGTGAGGTATTGCTTCATTATTTTAAATAGGTCGTTAACCCGCGGTTTAAAAACTATGGCTTGAATAATTTACTACGAATACGTCGATTATGCTGATGTAGGTAGTGGTGAAGTCAAATATATACTTAATGAATGATCTACATAGTAAACGCCAGCATGTTTCAATGACTTGACTTGGTGACCTTGCTGACAATGAAGCCTTATTTTACCAAGGATACTTGAAAATTCGATTCTCGCTCAGTTAATTGATCCAAATGCTTAATTGCCTGCGTTGTTCACACGTAAAAGTACTCTTTATAGAACTACCTACTTATGCCAAGGTATCTTCGATAATTAGACAAATGAATCCCGATTTCCTATATCTCGTAGAAGCTGGTTTGTTTCCCGTGACTAATGGATTATGTTCTGAACCATCAAAGAGCAATGACGTAGCAATTTGGGAGTAGTTTTTTGCCAAAGTGGCTGTTGTTGCCAGCAGTCCAAACAGATTGTTTTGATTTGTGATAGTTTTCTGTATTGCGGGTAGCTACCTCCATTATATTTTCTGCTTCTATTGTGTGATGTGAAACAACTAGTGTATTGTTATTTATTAAAGACACATGTCGATGATAACTGAATATAACTGTACTTGTATACATCTGATCTGACATCTACCTAAGTACGTTATTGATAATCAGATTAGCTAGCTGTACCTACACTTTGATAAAAGTGCACCTAAAGAAGTTCCTATCTACCCGCTGCATTTTTATCAAACATTTTGCAGATTTCAGTATTAATACATGACTGATTTTGTTGAGGATAAAAATCTTTTTCGTTCCTTAACGTTATTTTACAAACTAACTTGTTTTATCTTCCTTTCCTACCAACAGTCAAACGAATTGTTTTCGTACTCGTCGCAGAACCTTCTCACAATAAACTTAATTAGGCAATACTTATTTTGTCGAGCTGTGCAATTTCACTATAACGTTCACTGTAAATAAATGTATATGGTGAACAGGAATCAACATCGCAATAGTACTTAATAGGTATCTTAAAGTAGGTACAGTCGCGAACCGGGATTGTTGAGCCACTTGCCATTGTTCGCAATTTAGACGTGTAATCAATGACCGATGTGACCGACTAGCGAGATGTTTGCTATTGGATTAGTATTACACGACCAAGTTACAAACATAGGTAAGTGGCTCAACAATCCCGGTTCGCGATGGTACTTTATAGATTTCATTAAAAAAAGAAATATTTACCTGCCTAAGTTTGAATAACAAACAACGACGTCTAAGTTTGTTTCTGTGTCTGTTTGTTGTCATCAAAAACCTCATCTGAAATAATAAAAGACCTACTACCTAAATGAAACAAATTCCAAAAGAGTTTTAGAAGCAGAGATCGCAACAAAAATTTTACGGTCTAAAAGACTCTTAGATACTTAGATTGTATTATATAGTTGAGATGTCATTGAATAAACAGTGAAGACTCCCAAGGTAACATGCTTAAACCATCTTATGACAACGCCCGTCACAACTGACAACATCTTTGCAGATAAGACGTTGTCATGCAAAAATGCTTATCAATCTATCCCATGTACGGTCGACCAAGAAAGTGGTCTACCACTTTTGACAAAAGTTTCTGTGAGATCAAGATTGTCACAAGGTTGACATTGTCACTGTCATAATATTATGGCGAGGGGAAATCGACCTTTTTGTTTCATGAGGTTCAAATGAATATCGATCTTGAGGGGGTAGACCAATTTTTTGGTCGACTGTACCAAGGATGCTGTCAGTCGAAAGCAATGCACTATTAACACGTGACATGTGCTCATTGCTAGCTATAATTACATTAATTACGGTTAATTATTCCGATTTCATCATTGCTAGTGTCAACGTCCACTTGACAGATCCGGTTGTAGAGTCGTGGATTATCGCGTTTTGCATATAAACACGGCACTACAGCCTGATAAAACACACGATAACATTGTAGATTTAGCTGATAAGTGATAAGTAACAATTTGTTGTCACTTTGCAAGAATCCGTGACACGGTTTGAAGGAAGAGTGGCTATTTAAAACTCTTTTGACACTACAAGAATGCGATGAACTATTTTGGAATATGCGAAAAGTATTTTTAGAGAACGACATTGCTGCATCTTTGGCGGTACCTACCTACCTATTTTCTGCAATACCTATCTATGTTATTTCTATCCAGAATCTTGACGTGATCTTAAAAAAAAGTGTCTCATAAATTCCGTGGATGAGAAATGGTTAACCTATATGGGAAGATACTTTGAGACACCTTTTTCATACATTTGAATGGAAAGAGCTTATTAAACTGTTGTGGAAAAAATTTGGAGAAATTCTCTTAACATTAGCAAATTACATTAACTATCTAAATTATGATCTCGGCAATAATTTCCTGTCTGCTCCACAAGCTGAGATTCTAGGTGATAAATTATTAAGAGCTAGACAAAAGAAGAAAAACAAAGTGATAGTTAATGGTGCGGGGATAGGAATTACTAAGCTAGGTCTAACGGGCGGCCTGGCCTTGCCGAGGACAGGTTTATTGTTATAGAATACCTAACAATTATGTTAGAATCAAAATGAACGTTCAATATACGGTGGTACAATAACATGACTAAAGATCTGATAGAAAACATATTAAGTATCGGTATTGTAATATTTTCTGGTAAGAAGAATAGGTGAGCGATTTTGCATTTCATGCGAACTTTAGTTAATGAATAAGTGGTCCGTCGTTTATATTTTAACACTAGCTTTCCGCCCGCGACTTCGTTCGCGTAAATTTCGGATTTTGGGGTCGTAGGTTTCTGAGCCTATTCATAACAAACAAACAAAGTTTTCCTCTTCATAATATTAGTGTAGATATAGATATCTAAACACAAATATTTTACGGAATCCTCTTTTTTTTCAAAATAAAATTTAGCCTATGTTACTCGTGGATAATGTGGCTTTCGAATGGTGCAAGAATTTTTGAAAACGGTCCAGAAGTTTCTGAGCCTATTCATTACAACCAAACAAACAAACATACAAACAAACAAACAAACAAACAAACAAAGTTTTCCTCTTTATAATATTTATTTTAACACATAAATAATAAATAGTAAGACTCGCCCCCTCTGTATTTGAGGTTCCATACTTTTGATAAAATTGGCTGGAATCAAACAAGAATTCCAAACATATTTTAGGTTTTTTTTTAACTTCATATTTAGTTTTATGCAAACTACATAGATACAACTACATACTAAATTGACTAAAATTTTGCTCGGTCTATTTGAAAAATCAACTAACATTATCTTACCTGCGTTATTAAAGAACCTGTTCAAACTTTTTTGCTAAATATTCATTTCAATCCATCTCGACTCTTGTTTGAGTTGGGATTGTTCTCGTTATTCTCGGATTCATTAATCTCTACGTTAATGCTCAAATTACAGAGATCTCGAACATCCCGGTCCGCGGAGGAAATTTCACAAATCGGTAGGAAATCTTCTTTAGTTGCGAGAACTGGCAGAGAAAATTCCAGATTATTTCGTCCGGGGGATAAAAAGGTTTTATGGTGTCGTAAAAAGCAGATCTTTCTTCTAGGCCTGCCCTGACAAATATCAACACTGGAGCGGTTACTGCTGATTGTATAGTCAGATGTAATACAATGAAATATGAGATGTTATGTGCGTGCGATGAAAAAGATTGGCCGAGCTGTGGCGGAGTTAGGAATGCTCTTGGAATATTAATTCAGGATGGTAAAGGTCTAGATGATTATAATAAAGTACACTACACATAGGATAAGTTCGCATTTGTACCTACCAACTGACGCCTATCATTTAGATCCTTTGAAGAATGCAAAATGTAGACACTGTTTAAACTTTGGCATCAGTCATCCTGCTATAAAGTGGTTAAATTTGAATAGTCGCGTTTCAGCTATACGTCAAAATGGTGTCACTTATCACAGGATTACACATCTGGATTTAAAGGATTACGTATTAACATTTGCCACGATAAAAACCGCAAGCTTCTTGGAACACGCGAGCTCAATCGCGGGCTTAACGAGTAAGGTCACACTTGCGCGGGCTTCGCATATTTTCTGACAATCTCGTAGAAAATTTTATGAAGTAATCCATGCGGCTGACATGAAGGGTTATGCAGATCAAGCTCCCAATAGCATATTATCGCGGCCGAAGGGCACGCAGGTAGCGTGAGGCCGCGCGCGTAATATGAAGTCTTTGTGCCTATCCCAACTCGATGTAATCTGACTTCCGAACGTAGGAGCACCCCAGAATACTTAAGTAGCCTTAAAATAACAACATACTTTCGGGATCACATCGCATTATGCCTTCTCAGTCTGTGTACTTTTCTTATTAGTTTATGGCCAGGATTTACGGTAAGCCCGCTTAGGTTTTTAGTATTCTAGGTTTGCGTAAACCCTTTTAATGGATTTTGAGTTTTGGCCGAAGTTTCGGAGGCCTTTTCTGGGATTTATATTAAAATGTAGTGTCAACCCGCGCCGCTAGTACCCTCGTCACACAGCTTTATCCTATGACTAAAATAGTTGTGAGTTTTCAACGCTTCTACTTAATTAGCAATGTGTAAAGTTTTGGTCTGACCAATATGTTTTCTGATATGGGAATAGTTTTTAGTGTTGAAGCAGTTGATGTAAAATTATTGCAAACATGAGGATTTACTATTACGCTTTAAGTAATTAATAGGCACGATAGCTGTTTTCATGAAGAACGTTAGATAGTGTTTTTTTTGTGTGCGTGACATTCAAAAGAAAATGGCATTTTATTTCCTGATAACAGATTTGAAACATGTGAAGCGCACGAAAGCTGACGATTGCGAGTCAAAATCTATCTCAATTCGGGGCAAAGCGTTACTCATGTATATTTTATCGCGTTGAATAAACCAACGGAATGCTCAATAAAGTTGCAAGAACTATTGTTGATGTGCGTTTGTGCATAATGTGAGTGCGTAAAACGTTTGTGTTTGCTCTTTGATGCCGAAAATTCATGTTTTGTTCTTAGAACACAGAATACATTACGCCCTCGTCTAATGCGCGTCTATCGATCATTTTTATTGCTATGAATTGTCTAAATTCAGCAACCAATTCGTCTAATAAACTACATCAACTACTTTAAAATTGTGATGGTGGTTGCTGTTTATTAGTTTCGAGTGTTAAAAAAATAACGCAGTTTCATAATCATTTCTAGACGTTGACGCTTGTGTTGGCCAATAATTAGGTCAAGGCAATGACCTCTCGTTGAAGCATCAATGAATTACCCATTTAATGGATATGCTGCCATCTGCTTCGGTAATCGGACAATGTCGTAATTTCGCTCTTATCTACGTTTGATACTCGCATAACAACAAATAGGACTACGAAAGCGACCCGTCTTGTAGTCGACAACACGTCGTTAACATTTCATCGCTGTTTTACAGCGCTATTGTGACAAAGACATGTTGAAACGGCCGGTCAAAAGAACTAAGCAAACAGGGACTCAACAGTGGAAAAACAAACGGGAAACGAAATATTTACAGACCGTATTCTGCATGAAACTAGACTAGCGTTTTGCGATCTTGTCACCGAAATACTAACATCAACAAAATCCGCTCGCATTCTCGACTCGTTTCGTTGGAATAAATCGCGGGTTCGTATATTTTTAACCTCGTCGGCTTGTCAACGATTTTCACTGACGTTTACGTCCCAGTTACTTGGAGAGGAATTCAAAATTGACAGATGTCTTCTCTGTGGGTACGCCTATTATCTTAATCGAAATATTCCCCCGACACGCTCCTGACTTCGGCAGGAAAATTGATGTAAAAATCTATATTTCTGTAATCCCCGAACCATTAATAATTCGGTTTCTACTTTTAAGTTTAATGGATTGTTATCTTTCATGTAAGAAAAATAAAGGGCTTTCATCCGTTTGTTGTTGGGGTTGCTTGGTATCCTATATTGTTCAGCTTTACTTTGCGTAGTATCTTTACATGAAACGAAAATTATTCCGATTCGCCGAAATGTTTTGAATGTTAGAGGATGGTTCTTGGGATCGTATTAAATAAGTACTTAGTTAAAAGTATGTACATTCCACGTCATTTAATACGTGATAATTTATGCACCTTGTCCACTTTAACGCCATGTTTAAAAAGCCTTACGTAAGGACTGAATGGCTTAAAATGACAGTGCATCTATTTAATGGATAAGTGTCGGTAATTGCCGATATACATACACAAATACATAAATCAACACGTGTATTTTCCCAAGTGGAGTAGGCAGAGCACACAAACGCTATAAACACAAATCCATGATTATTTCATGTATCGTAGCCACTCCTAGCATAGTTTTAGGCTTTAAGATAGAGAACTAAAGAGATGGGTTGCTAACCTGTCGCCTAAAATACTCGTATACCTACCTTAACCTATCTCCCTAGTCGTATTTTACGACATCCGTAGAAAAAATGGAAAAGTGATATAAAGCCCGACATAACACAAACATACATTGCCGATATAAATTATGGAAATATACGCCGACCGACTGTTTTGCTTAGTTTTTTTTCAGATAGCATTTAAAATTAAAAGTAGGTCGTGTTTAAAATAAATGGAACAAGAATTTACTGTTTCATTTGCCCCTTTACATTGAGAACCTAATCGACATCATACCTCAAGAACGTGTTTCTTAGGAAAACATGCCACTTCAATGCCATTTCTTTGTTTCTAATCCATTAACTTATTTCTATTGTGTTTAGGCGGCACCAAAATTTGGGAAGCAAACCTTAAACAAAATGGGTTAAGAGCTAGAATGGTTTAGCAATTATATTGTAGGCGTAATATTGAATCAGATGGTGTAAAATCTATTATTCAGTCATTCTGAACTGCTGACCTACCTACTGCTAAAAGGCTCCTTGTTTTGATTTAGAAAAACATTTTTGTATTTTACTAGGAAGGTAGGAAAAGGTGATGTCATATTTAACAATGCTTCGCCAAAAGTCATAAATTAATTTTGCAACAAAATTTTGTAAGTTAAGACCGTTTTCCAACATTTTAAATTAGAACTCCTTTCGACGGGTGTCCTTGGACATACCTTAGTGCCTCAAGTCTTAGTATTTAATCAATGTGTATTACCAGTGATAACTTATATCATTGAAACGTAGTCTTTCACTATCTGCCTCATAAAGCTAAGAGTTACTCAACTACGGACCAACAAAGGCAACGTAGGACGTCCACCTACAAGATGGATCGCTTCCAACCTGTACTTGTATTGATGTCCAAATGGTAGGTCTATGTTCAGCAGTGGACGTCTTATGGCTGAAAAGATGATGATTTTATATCTACCTACCTGGGCTGGTTTCCCCAATACGGTATAGGCCTCCCCAATCCCCATGTTCTCCAGTCGTCTCGATCCAGAGCAGCTTAAGGACAATATTTGAGAAACACCAGGTCGTCTTGCCATCTCTGTATGAGTCTGCCTCATATCTAAAAACATATAATAAACCTCAGTATACGTAACTGCTTACGTATGACATGACAAACTCATTCCAAAAGCTCGCGAGAAAACCAAAACGGAAACTCCAGACCCAGTGTTTTCCTTCAACATAACTCATACGCTCTGAAATCCGTAAACAATTCGGTTTCCCGGATTGAAAACAGCTTGGTTTTCGCAAATTGGATTGGAAAGGAAAAACTTCGTAATATTCGGCTGCCGAAATTATTCACGGCTTGTAGGTACTAAATGAAAAGCGTAAATAACATCAGCGAGTTTATAAATAATAAACGTGGCGTTACGACGGGCGTATGGAATGTGCAATTTGCGCCTTGAAAGCGTGGCGCCTTTTAATGAATGAATTCGCTCACTTGGGGATATGTCACTCGGCTGCCATACAAATGACGAATGTTAAAATGTAATTCAGATTTCAGCTCATATTTTGCGTGATTTCAAACAATATTCTCTAGACTTCAATATCTGACATCTGTCCGGGGATTTCAATGGCTTTAGTAAACTAATAGAATAATATCGTGCAGCTACTATTTGCTGCTTTATTATTCAGGAGGTGCAGTGCTGTTTCTTTTATAAAAATTCGTCCTTTTCAACCTTAGCATAAGTACTAAATTATATTTAATATCGTTCTTTTACACAGATTCTTCAACGTCACAATTTTTCGAAGTTGGGCTAAATTAAATACCTTCCCGTACTCCGTACCGTACCCCGTGAATTACAACAGTATAAAAAAACTAAGGCGTTTGACCTCATTACAGTCAGATTACTTACATAATTACGTACAAAAATGCACTCTTTGGCTAATTATGGCTCAACCACACAATGAGTTAAATGTCAAGGCCGTATCTTTTGACTGAACCATGTCGAAGGTATCATTAATCTTAATACTTATCGTAATCGAGTCTGTATACGGTAAGTGGGTGTTAAGGGCAATTAAGAGAATATGTCGTGCCTTCATTATCCCTTTTCCCAATTTAAACCGCAAGCCGTTATGTCTGTAGAACCTTTGTAGTACCTAACATACAACAACGTTAATTCTTTGATACTTCATTTAGTCGCCATGCAATTGTTTCTTCATTGTTTCAAGTGTAATGTAAGATGGCTGGTTTATTCCAAATAAGATAAAAACAATAGGTTTTGACACATTTATTTGTCATACTCATAGCACAACTACATACAACCATATAAATAGGTTCACGGTAACCTAAATCAGTCTTTTAAACCATAAGTTTAAACAATAATGTAATAACAGGGCCACAGGCGTGTTTGGCTGTCAACTTTCCTTGTTAATATGTTAAAAACTACTCTTATAACCAGCTTAGGTTTCTCAGCCGCTCCTAGGCCGGCAACCAAGTACTATGACCGTGACCGGCTGGCCGGGTGACCTCTCCGGGAAAGCCGTCTCGTGCACAGCTTTACCGCAGACGTCACCACTGGCCTAACCGAGCCATCGGGCTAGCACGGCATCCACAGCTCCAAGAATATACTAAAATTGCTACCTCGAACTAAGGCCCGTCCGGACCGATGGATGCCAGGACCTCTCTTAAGAAAGCTGCCTCGCGTAAACAGCTCTCTCACGGGAGGCCAGCTGAGCTCGCCACACCGGTCCAGGCGAGGATGAAGACAGGGTCGTTGCCTCTGCAACGCAGCCCCAAGGCAGGCGACCCAAACGCGTCACCCAAAACGCGTGTCCGAAACGCGTACCCGTCCAAAACGCGTGCCCCAAAAACGCCTCCTCATAACGCCTCCCTACGATAACAACAACCAGGTTAAACATGATGAACTAAAGTGTCCGCGCGATCAGAGGGAACGCGTTTACTGCTTCGTCTGGATGACGAGAACCACGTGTTCAATAAACTCACCCCGGCGGAAAAGGAATACCGCGGCAGCAGCCCCGTAGTCCCATATCAACGCCGGGGAAGGCGTATAACATCACCCCAACACGTGCCCCCACACGACAAAGAGGCGGGCCATAGCCCGAATCTGGGAAAATGAAAAACAAATGAGATTCGATGCTACGATCAAAACCACACGACGCCAGCTCGCAAACAAAGTATAATTTCCTTAGGAAATATTAAAAACTCACCGATTCATAAACTACGGCGACGCGCACATCGCGGCCATCGTCACAGACGCCGAACAAGACGAAGTGTCAGTCAAGATGGTGGAACCCTTCCGGCCTCTCAACTCTGTGTTGCCAGTGTAACCGCGCCGCTCAAGCTGCGTTCAGAAACGCCTTAAAATGGAAGATGACCCGTACAAAAACGGACATTACACAAGGTGTTGACGTCACAACAATCATTTACGGCAGCAGTTACTTAGTTTCTTTATTCCATAAAACTATAAATTGTGCACAAGATTTGCACTAGATTTAAGCTGTTACCGTTCTAGCAATCAATTAATATTTTTTAAATTTGTTTACCAAATATTCCGCAGTTATTTTTCTATAATTATATTTTGTACAATATACCCAGTTGATTTCTGGCTTACCGTAAAACGTTGTTGCAGTAAAATGTAATAAAAAATCTTTTGTAGAGCGTTGCAACGTTACCCGGACGTTTGCTGTTAGTAGGTAGGTACGTATTCTTTCAATTCGCTCGGTCGATTTTTCATGGACGATCTCAAAAAACTGTACTACCAATAAACGAACAAAAACTAGCAAAACACGGTTTTTTAAAGAGAGACCTGCAAAAAATTACACGTTTTTGATCTAACATTAGAATACCTACTAGGTATATTAATTACCATTAATATTTCTACTACTTAAATTTACATTAAAAGTGGCTACGAAACGTGAAGTAGTACTTTTTTCGACTATATAACGTTTCTTGCTCAGTGCCTGCCCCATTTGTGAATACTGGCGTGATGTACAGCCAGGGAAATTGGATGTTTAGCAGGTTGAGATACTTCTAAAATTGGCCTGATTTCTGTTTCCAGCCAGTTGCATGACATAAATAGTAATATTGAACTTCATGGTGAAGTTTTTCCTATAATGCGAACAAATTATGAAGGCGGTCAACCTGCTAAACATTCAATTTCCCTGACTGTACGTATTACTCGTATTATTTGTATGGTCAGCGGAGTGCCGCCGTCCCTACATTAACTCACTTAGCAAGCGCGGCACAGTCGTATGCTAGTTAAATTCCCTGTGTTTTGTGATTGCGTTTTATAGCAGGAAAGGGTATAAGGCGACGAAAAGGTCAGAAGTAACTTAGTTGATACCTAACTCGGTTTCGGCAAACAAAAACTCGACTTAATGAATAGGCAGGGAATTATTTTCGCTCGAGCAACTTTGGGTAAATTATTCGGAATTAGATAGGGTCTGTTGTTGGACAAGATGGTTAAGTTTCTAGGTATTTGAGTATCTAGGGGACTATTAAACATTAAACTACCGTGAGACTCACTCATGTTGAAAAAATTAACGGATAACTCGCGTGCATTAAATCGAGTTTAGCTCGACATGTTTCGGACTAATTCGTAGCCCTTCATCTAGGAGCCGCGGCGGCTGCTGCAGCCAAGCGCGAACTGCGTGCCTCCGCTCTCTTCGCGCGACTGCTTGTGCTCGACGAAACTAACATACGGGCTACGAATTAGTCCGAAACATGTCCAGCTAAACTCGATTTAATGTTCGTGAGTTATCCGTTAATTTTTTCAACATATCTTGGGGACTTGTTGCTATGAGTTAAGCTAGGTGTTATTTTTCAGTTATTTGTTAGTTGTGTGATGTTTCACGTGCTCTGCCTACCCATTTGAGAATACAGGCGTCATGTATATATGTAAAATTACTAGCAATAGAAGTAAGTAACTTTATTCTAAAAAAAAAAAACAAGATGCGGACAAAGGGTGAAGCCAAACGAGCGTAATTTTGTGAGTCGCGTATTTTCTGTCACTTATCTTACGTTCTACTAAATTTCTGAACTCATTTTCCGCCGTCGTGTGGCACCGATTGCATTTTTGTATGAAACCGAATGCAGCAGAATTTTTGCAGCCGAAATTCTGCTACTCACGACTCACAAAATTACGCTCGTTTGGCCTTTAAGAGGATAGGAGTCGCGCCACTTCTCCATACAAACGTAGTCCTTGTTTTCTCCGTGAATAATGACATTAGAGCAAAAATTTTTTTTTCATTAAATTTGTATCTGTTATGGCTATGCCCCTACGATTTGCTTTTATCGATTTTCTATTTTTTTTATTTTATTTAGAATATCGATAAAAGCAAATCGTAGGGGCATAGCCACAACAGATACATGTATAATGTAAAAAAATCCTCTAATGTCATTATTCACGGAGAAAACAGGGGGCTACGTTTGTATGGAGAAGTATGCTATTACTTAGTGAAAACTGAGAAACAACGGAAACAAATAAGTCTATAAAAAGCCATACATCATGTACAGTTAAGTAGACGTAAGTTTAAGTGCTTCGACCATCTATTTTGGTTCACTCGCTCGGATTCGGGAATGTTCTACTTTTTCCACTTAACGGCACTTGCCAACTTCTGTTTTGATTTTGTGAGACCATGTTTTTACTTGAATCAGTTTATATTAGAAAATCGAATGAGGTATTTATCAAGTATTTCAGCACAGATTTTCTATCTAAGAGGATAGATTACTTTTTATAATCTATTAGTTATCTTGTTTTTTTTTTCTGTTTCGATTTTTGATTTCTAGAAGTTACATCATTTAAGACCGAGTGGTGTCTGGTTTTGAAATATACCTCTCCATTTCTTCCGTGGATGTTGAAAGAGGCGACTAACGTAGTAGGCTTGGGTATATTTAAAGAGTAGTCTTAGTAGATTCAGTTAGTATTATGAATCTTTCGTTTGGATTAAAACCCGAAAGCGGCTGCAAAACGTATTTCACGTCGTGGTTTTGCCTAGCGTTTTGTGTGCTCTGCCTACCCCATTTGGAGTAAAAGGTGTGATCTTTGTATGTATGATCCTTATATTCCTAATGCTTATGTCTTAATTAGGTATGCTTTGTTCTTTCGCCAAACCAGTTAGTCACTTAGTCGACTAGTTGCAGAATTGTGTATAAACCAGGCAGCTTCCAGCTACAAACTTGCAGTATTCCACAGACTACCGTTTTGTTGGCTCTATAAAACGAAAATATCTCGCAATCTCGGAGAATGTAGACCACTTAGGTACACTTAGGTACCTTCCTGGTGCCGCGCCAAAAGCTAGATTCTTTACGATTCGCTATTAGACTATTCTCTTCTCATAATGCTTTTTCCGGAGAGTTGGGGGATATTTATTTTCAATTTTTAAACATAAAACCACCGTAAGTGTGATAAATGGATACGCTCACTTCTTTATAAACGCAGTTGCCTACATGGCTTCTGATGACGGGCCACGAATCGGGCCGAAACATGTCGCGCTTATCTCGATTTAGATGTGAGTGTATCCAATCTTTTTTACAACTGTTACGGTAATTTACTCAATCTATTTGCCTTAGTCGCCTCTTATAACATCCAGGGGTCATTCACAGTTTTAGATTTATGGTTAAAAGAAAGTACAACAAAAACAAGTTGCTAGCTTATCGTCTACTATACACTATAACTTATTTCTAAGTAACGGAAGAAGTGGAGATGTGTAATTCTAAACCAGAAACAACACCGGGGGTATCTATTAATGTGTGTATTTAATTAAAACGCATTCAATTATCATTCTACACATGGAATGTCATCTGTTAGTACATTAATTATGAAAATGCAAGGCTAAAATACTTGTGGCACCGGTAGCGGTGTGCCCGTGACCACTTATTGCAATTCACATTTTATGGTAGTAATTATGTATTAGGTAAGTATGTTGTTTTTTCTACACCCGTATCATAATTTCTTTGATTTACGATGAGAAGCGGTACTTAAAATGTTCTGCTTGAAATTTCTATCTGCGGTAGCACCGTAATGTTCACATTATAATATTAATATCGATATTTTAATTACGTTCAAACTTAATAAGAGATGAATTAATTTACCAATGTACCTACGTAGTTTTGGCGTGGGAGTAATTGACCACATATGGAATTATTAGTCGCCCGATTCTATTGCATTCGTACACTCGGAAACTACTTTTACAATTGACAATATGTATAGTACATTCAGCGGCACAAACCTGGCCATCAAATGTCTGAAAAAAAAAACATATTTTGTGTATTGGCTCAAATCAAATTTATACAATATGGCAGAATTTATATCTATCCCATTTGGGAATATGGGCGTGATTTATGTATTATGTACAATTATCGAACTTGAACTCTAACGTTACTAAAAGTAGCCGTAAATTATCTTTAAAATGTGATCTAAGTATTACGTTATTACATATTTCTAACCTCGCCAGCAACACCAACAATCAACCTTGGAACCCGCGTCACAACGAAGCGCTAACGACCTCAAAGTAAACATAAGAGATGACATAACTTTATTTAAATGTCGTACCGATATTTGTCAATGCCAAATAAATCATTGATTCGTTTACCAACGATCAACGAGAGGCGGAAATAATACTATGGATGTTTTCAAACCTAAATTGTCTCTTCTGAAACGCTTGAGAATTTCAACGTAAAATATTGTTACAATATACATATAACTTAAAAAAATTACAGGTATAATTTAGGAAGAAAAAGACACATGATGGACACAAAAATCTTTCAATATCTTGTTACCTACATCACGTTTGTATTCCCAAGTGGAGTAGGCAAAGCACACAACTTTACAACGCCAAAAACACGACTAAAACACGTTTGGTAGTTTAATCATAGACGGAACAGGCATAATAGTGACAGGTTGCTAGCCTGTCGCATACCTAAACCTACGAAATCTTGTTGATTTATGTAATCACGTGTATAAAGTACTTAAGTACAGTATGGTGAAGGTTACACTCTATTGTTCTTTCACTCATCTGTCAAATTTGAAATTAAAGATTTGGCACCTGAGCAAAATAATGACATGTCTATTTTGAAATTCGTAAATAACAATGAAAATTAAAAACCTGTCGTTGGAACCATCTAATTCTTAACCAGTTCTGTGTGATTTACTCCTCTCCAGCTATCGCTTATTTGTCAAAAAAAATCAATTAAAATTATAGTTTGCTTTACGCTTTCTGTCATATTGTTGTGCCGTCAACGTTAGTTTTATCTGTTAGTTAGTGATTAAATGGTTTAAACATCCGAGTTACAAATGTTAGCACAGGCTATCACTAATCATGTTAGTTGTTCGAACAAAGAAACTAAGAAAATGTGGGTACACAATGGATAATTCTTACTGCAGTAACATTAGTGTAATTTAAATTTTTTAGCACTGTAGTGAAAGTGATTACCACTGTACTACTATTACCTACTGAAGAACAGTTTTACTGTTCATTATAAAACAAAAAATAAATCGAAATCTGAAGGTACTCTATACGGCAAGGCTTGAGTTGAGTCGCGTGCAAGACTTTATCTGTCACCATCTTAACTACAGAATCACACATCAGAAAATTTCCAGCAGTCTATCTCGCGCGTGTCACTTTATCCCTTTAAAACTTCGCTACCTCAACAGTGGCCATTACACAATCCTAGTCCTGGGGTAACCATAAATCTGAAGGCAGATTTACTAGCCAGTGTTTTAAAGCTTCAGGGGATCTGGTGTCACTCGGTGACTGATGTGACTCGGGTCAGATCAGGCGTCGAGTTGTAAATCAAAGGGCCCATCGTATTTTAACAGATAAACCAGCTGGCTGAAATATGGAATGCATTTTAACAGTTTTTCATTGAAAGTCAGGGGGTGCTTTGACCAAAGATTTAAGGCGATATCACGAGAGTAATCTTTTATCTAAGTTTTTAATAAGTATTAAAAAAAACAATAAGGTGAGGTGACGTATAAAAGTACCTCTTACAGCCAGACTGTGAGAGGCAGAGATACATAATTATTGATACCGACAAAAAGAGAGGCTACAATAAACATGACAAAATAATAATATAGTCCCACAAAATGTTCAGAAATTGATACAGCTAGTAATTACGAAATTAATAGAACAGTTTGATGTCATTCTTACAAATTATTAATTCAAGGAGAGGAGAGGTCTCTCCTGTGGACATAAAATTAATGACTTAGAAAGCCTGATCTTCAATTTGATCATTCGTACTAAAATACAATGGCTATACACCCTTAACTTTTGTCAAGTTTACGTAAGAGACACGAACTACCATTTGTGTATAACCCATTTGCTTGTGGTCAACCATCCAAAACCTACAAAAAAGCCTCTATACGACATATTTGTATATGTGCGGTCATATAATCTGTACTTATACGAAGAATGATTATTATTCCGCTAACTGCGTCAAGACCAAGTTTACGAGCCCAGGAAATGCTTCGGTTAATAAGCAGGTTGAAAGTTGCGGCAAAGTAGTGAGGCGGGAACTTTTAGAAATGTCTTCGCGACTTGTTGGGTGAGCGAATTTTGAACTGCAATAATGCTTATTATGGTTGTTTGTGAGATTGCTGTACAATAAAAGGTAGTACGCATTATTTTTGAAATGAGCCGATTGGCAAATTTTATACAGAAGAAAAGCGTAGTTATGTAAGGTACAGTTTTTGCTTACACAACACTATTTACATTCATGTAATAATTCCAATTCATAATTCATTCAGTGGTAGCATTGATAAATAAGTCCAAAGAACGGCTGAAATGCCAGCAAAAAAACGATTGCTCGCATCTCCAGCCGCACAACCGCGTAATCCAAATTTGATTTAATCTGTTTTATTCTTTCAATGACAAAATAAATACTTTTACGATATCAAAGCAGTTGATATCTTAGTCGAGTCTATATCCGTAAAATTAATTTTGTCTCTAAACTAGTTTTCCTTAAAAGTACCTATATTTTTGCAAAATAACGACTCATGTATAGATCTCCCCTTGTGCGAGAGTCCGTTTCGCACTTAGCCGGTTTTATATCAATATCACTGTCAACGTTACCTCATTCTGCTACAGACGAATATACCAACAAATGCCGAATTGAAATCCACATACCCCATTGCGTAGTACATGCCGCTCGGCCATTTCCCTCGAATCAAAGAGTCCCAGCGGGAACATTCCAGAAAACTGAAAGTTCCAATTTGCAAAGTTTTAAGTGGCGTTGTTTGTCATATTTGTGTAGCGTGATTGCGCCGAGCTAAGTGTTTTAGAACGATGAAACCGGTCGCTTTGCTACACTGTAACTGGGTTTTAGCTGTAACATGAGATATATATCTCACTCTGACCAAACGTAAAAAAATAGGACAATGCTTTTTACGTTTAGACTAGTGCCACATTTACGACATTTGCCATTATTGTTTCTTCATATTCCTGTTAATATTGTGCCGAATTGAGAATAAGAAGAAACAAGAAGGTCATATTAGGTCTTCGTAGATATTTTGATGTAAAATGTTTTTCTTAGTAATTGAAGTGTAAATTGTGACGTATGTGAACTTAATTGCCTCTGTGAAATATTCGGCATGACATTTTATCACATTTTTTTTGAGAATTTGATCTCTAATAAGTGTATCGTGCAAATAGTATGAAAAAAATACGACATTCTACATGCGCGTTTAAAATGTCGCACTAATGTGTCAATTTACCAAGAAATCTGGTCAAAAAGTGTTTAGAGTAATCTAATGAAAATTAAATAATGTTTTCCAAATATATATATTTTTTCTAAATTGGACAACAAAGGCAGTTAAAATACTTCTCAATTAAACCCATATAAAAATTACTCTCTAAAAGACTTATAAATAATAAACCAAGAAATTACAGAGCGAATTGTGAAGCAATATTTTTAATTTGAGTACTAGGACATTATAAATACGAGAAGGTCAAAAGCAAACCATTTCTTTTAACAACCTAATTCTACCGCTGAGTCTAATCTACTAATCAGCGTTTCAAAGTGCGGCCTCCAAAGTTTCTGGCTGCGGAAGGCTTGTTAGATGGAATAAGAAACGAAGTAACTAATTGTCCTATTTCATCTGCTGCTACAAAAATAAATTGTTTTTGTCAAGGAGATTCTTTACGAGGAATTGGAGCTACCTTTTTGCTACTGCAGTCTATTTTAGCAAATTTACAAATACGATGTTATTATTGCACAGTACATGCTGTATGACTCTTTACAGCACCTTTGCATTTCTTTCGTGTAGGTACTTATATCGTAAGAGACGACTTAAGAAAACAGGTATAAAGGTATATTTTAGGTGATAGACTAGGATCTGTCACTGTTTCATCTCTTTTATCTAATTTGGTAACTAAAAATAATGCTGATAGCTCCAAAACGTGAAATAGTTCACGGTTTTTTCTATGTAGCATTTCTTTTGATCTGCTTACTCCATTTGGGAATACAGGCGTCATTTATGTACATAACGAAACAAAATAATAATTAATTACGTAATGAAATAACGTTCTACAATTGTTTCATTCTTATTTCATCTGCAAGCAAGTTGTTTTATTCCACCTATTTGACATACAAAGTGAAAACAAACGTATTGGGTTTTCTTTACTGAAGTATCAAAGTTAAAAGGTAAGATATACGGCTTAGTATGTTGTCGTTTAAACATCACACGCGAGTAATATGTTAATTCGACATGGTACAAAAGCAACCGTCTTCTTTTGACGCTCTATATACCTTTACTGTGTGTTGTTTCCAGGTTAAACAAATATTTACTTTGTACGACAGAATTTTTCACGAGAAGGCCTGCGTTTGTCGTTTTTACCTGTACTCCTGAGCTACATAAATTTCAAGTAATTTGTTCAAAAGAGACTGTGTTCTTATACAGTCAAGTGTAATATTTGTATCTAGTCCAAAATTTAAGAATAAGTAAGTACCATAACGCTCTTTCGCCGGCATAATAAGGGAATGTGACAAAAATTTGAGAAATTTGTATCAATATTATTTACGCACTTATCCGTGTCTGTTTAATGTTCACCTAGGTATGTTGTCTTCACATCGACATATTGTAATGAATTAGGTATATAATCTAGTATTAGACAAAGCGTAACATTCTGGTGAGTGGTGGCCTCTCTTGAGAACGTCGCTGATCTGGCCAATGTACCTACGTTTGTCGAGAGCGCCTTCGCCCGACTTGCTCTATCTCACATGCATATTTCCCTTGTAAATTTGCTTGCACACCTTTTTCTCATTAATTATTTGTAGCCGAACCAACGCAACATTCCTTTCTCTATCCTGATTACAAAATAACTATTATTAGAGAAAAAACAATGAAAATCGGCTTTGTGCAACGACATTTGCGCATTTGTTTGGAACAGATTATTTATCTAATTAGATGACAATGTATATTTATAACAACACAGACAGGGCCAAAAGTTTTTTTCATGCAATTAAATTCTTTAATCTAGTTGTAAAGATGCACGAATGTTATCACTAATCAAACGAGCACACTTTGGCATCACATTCCGACGTTTTAGCCAGAACTAGGACTTATCTTGAACTATTAATATGTATGTCAACGAAATTCCTTCCACCGTGCCACTTTTAAACGGCCACATAATGAGCTCTTAATTATACTTCCCGTTCTCAAAGTGTGATCTTCTGGCTCACTGCACTAATATTTGCATACTCCGTAACTCCACAGATAATGCGAATGGCTTAGGCCCTGTCCAAAAGTACGCGCGAGTTGGCCGCGTATTGGAGTACATTGCTTCTTCACGATGCGTCGTCGTTTCATTAAGCGTGACAAATGCAGCAATGAATAGTCAAAGGCGTTCAAAATCGCGGCGTATTCGCTCCTTCAAGACAGGGTCTTAGACTCGTGCAAACAAAGAATGTCGTTTGTTGGACTAGTTGGTCATGATGGTTGCGCCTGCGTTCATTGCGTAACTGCGAAGCTTTGGAGTATTAACTACTGGAGACGTGTGGAAAGTGTGGACACAGTGGAAAAATATATACCTACGCGTCGGACGGTCGGAATAATGTTTTATGCGGCCTGTCGCAATGGCTTTGTTTTTGTGATTTTGTCTATTTGGTATTTAAATTGTAAATGTGTGTTTAATCAGTTTCAACGAAGGTATCGGAATGCTGTCCTAAAAACGTTGAGGTACAGCTACTTTTTACAGTGTTTTGGTGAATATAGTTGGGACATGGTGGATGACAATGACAATGGACGTTAGATGCCAAAGTTACAGAATCGTTAATCCATATGGAAAAGATGCGATAGTAGGCAGATGCTTAAAGCGTGTACCGCAGTACACTCCTTATACGACCAAACGTCTATAAAACCCATGTAAATGATATATCTAAATGTTTTTTTAATTCTTCAAAAATTACATGCCAACAAAATGCCCGATGGAGTGCGATCTGGTCATATAGATTATAGGTTTGACAAACGGGCTGGACGTCTCCATTTCAATGTAGCTCTAAGTTTAACCATGCTTGTTTTGTCGCAGATGGAACGTATATATCTTTCTCATAACTTTGGCATGCTTTATACCCATTACAAACGCCAGCTATTTGGGTCTTTTGAATGAGAACACACCTTTTTATAACAAAAGAACATTGGTAATGAATTCTGGCTTTTCAGCTTGTGTGGCACAGTTTTGACATGAAGTCGTACCATTTCTAACGTTTGTTGATTTGCCACACCGGCTTCACACTCGTAAGCAGCACTCGGAATGACCAATCACGTGAGCGATCGGTGACTGGTGATCGGTTAGCCGTATAGTGATTGGCTCTGTGGCGTTTGCCTAAAGCATTACCGGGTCTATGTGAGGGCAATTTCGGTTTGAGAAACGCTTAGATTTATTAAAAATAAAGGTGTGTTTGACCAGTAGTTTTCACAACTGACGTCCCTTTAAGATTATTTAAATCATGCTTTTTTATTGCTTTTCCGCGATAGACTGGCTGCTTATTCTTGGCAAAATCTTTTACGTATCCTTGTCATGAGCCACTGCACGTGGATTTTATCTATACCTATCTTTTTTATTACTAAACTAAATTAAATTTAAGTTATTTTATACATCAAATAAAGTAAGCAAGAAATCAATCTTCATGTTGCCATGAAACAGTTTCATTATAAATTCTAGCTTAATTCGGTCTTAAGTTAGATTGTACGGACGTGACCGATGCAATATTGTTTTATTCATTCGTGTTTTTTTTAGTTCGGCAACCAAATTGAATGATTTGCTTATTAAATTATCATATCACTGTTCCAGTTCTTCCCTCTTAGAATTGTGTTTAGTTGAAGAAATATAATTAGAAGTTAATAAGGCGTTATCATTACTCTATAAATACCTAACTATGCCACTTGGTTTATCGGTTGTGTACGATATCTGTGGTGGGTCAGTCGGCTAATAGATAATTGTTTGTTTGTTTTTAATAGCTTTGTACCATATCTGAGTAAATTTCTAAAACATGGAGTTCAATTGCCCTAATTAGGGATTTTGATTTAGTATTCGTAAATCTTCTAAAATAAATAAGGTAAACGTCCCTGTGCTCGACACTGACCCAATACTTGGCACTTGCAACCTTATGTCATAGTAAGACAGGTGACAGATGGGTGTCATCTATCGGGCGTTGAGGCGTCGAGCATTGGTACTTTTACCTTACGTACGTCACGTCCGTATTCCCAAACAGGGTAGGCAGATCATACCAAACACAGTGAACCATGACTAACTCACGTTTCGTTAAAACCTAAAATAATATGCTAGAAGAAGCTTAATTAACTGCGTATACTAAAACCAAGCCCGCAATCCGTTAGTGCGTTTTTAAAACACTTTTCCACAAGCCAATGCCGTTCAGAATTTAGCTCCATAAAACAAACGAATATCTACCGCATCAATATTCATCGAGTGACGTAGCCTTTTGTGCGATCCGTTTCCGTAACAAATAAAAATTAAAAACAAACGAGGATCGGCCCTTTAAAGGTTTTGGCAGTTAGCCGACGCGTTTCACTTCGCTTCATGTGAATGAGCTGGCAGATGTCGACTTGTACTCGGCTATTTGAGAGCTCTGCAAACGGAGGCATCGACAGTCGACTTTTTAATTTCATCGGAAGTAAATTTCAGATCAGGTCTGCGGGTGATTTCTGCTAATTTTCATTCCTCTGGAAAGAAGTTTGCAATTATTTAATTAAAAGTTACATAATATTGTAAGTGTTTAATTGCGCGGATACGTATTAATTATAATCTAATCATATCAATACATTGCTAGTCGCTAAGCTGAAAATCAGCATTGAGGCTTGCCTCAATATCATGCTGAGTGCGGCCCTTTTGGTGCTATTTGGCACGGAAATGTGATACTTTTTTTCTTTTCTTTTATTTGCATGCATAATTGTTAAGTTGTTGTTTATTTGTTTTATTTAGGCTAAAATCTGTGTCAAATTTTGTACCAATAAATGTCTTTCTTTCTTTCTTTCTTTCTTTCTTTCTTTCTTTCTAAGACTTGCACTCGCAGACTCGTGATCAATTTGGTAACTGTCAGTGACCAGTCGCATCGTGTGCGAACTTCATTGTGAATGTATGGGCGGTAACACTCGAGCATCTCTTCACTAATTTCAGTTTGTAACTAGTTCTTTTTTAGTATCTCCATGCGCGGAAGGCCTTCGATTCCCCTTCAGGTGTAGTTAATTCTCTAAGTGACCACAGATATTTACTTATTTCTCGTATTGCCTCAAATTCTGGCAGCAGTGATACCATGACCAAATAAATTTTTCATGCATCCACGGCCGTTGCAAAGCAATTAAAATTGAGACGTGTCCGGAATTCGGCACTCATGTCATTTCCAAGCCTCGTGATTGTAATGATTTACCTGCGGAAATGGTATAAAATTCATAATTTCGTATGGTGTTATGACTTTTTTCATACAAAATATAAAGGCGTTATTAAATTATGACGCTGGATTAGGTCGCTTCCAACAGGTAATTGTTTATGGAAGTCCTAAAGGCTTATGTTCACCAGTGGACGTATTAGCTGAAATGATGATGATGATTAAATTATGATAGTTAAAACTAAGTATACGACACTATTATTTAAGACTTGTTTTCATTTGAACAACTTTTTATGTATAGTATTTTTAATTTGAGAAATATTTTAAAATACATTACTTTTAATCCTGTATGTTTTTGTATATAACCAAAGTTGTCTGGTTAACCCTACTATTATGTAGTAGTATAGTAGTCTGTCTTCGAAAACAACTCTACTCTGAATGTTACTTTTTCACGTGTCATTTGCTGAACCGATTTTAAATTCTGGTACCTAATGAGTTCGAATCCTTTAAAAGAGCATAGCCTATTTTTATCTCGGAAAAACGCACAGTTTCGGAAATATGCGTATCTTAACAAGATGAGCTCTTGTCGCTATAGTTCCACATATTAAACGGAGGTCATTTTACCGGTTGCCTGACTGTTTATCTGTCCGCTTAGCACAACATAAGCGTGTCAACTGATCGAGAATTAAATTGCCTTTTCTGACGTTTCTAACTCGACAATGACAGGTATCGTCGGGTAACGATAAGAAAATCGTACGCAGAACTCGCGGGGAACAACTAGCATTTTATAACTAGCAAACCCTTCCTTCGTCGTCCCGAATATGAATGTTATTTCTAGGAACTATAATAACCAAGTCTGGGCATAACTCATGGCCCTGGGGAGTATGGAATGGCTCCCAATTGCCTTCCTAATGATACACACCTCTTTTGCTTATCGGTTGGCCATCGAAAAAGAACCAGGGTCTAATATTTATAGTATCCGCGAGCCTTATGAATGGAGGTAGGTAGGTATTTTTTATTGTTATAAGTTTTTATTGTTACGTACTACAGACCGTCTAGTGTTTTCAAAACGATTATGATTCGATAGCGATCGCAAAATTGTATGGAAACTGAGACAGCGCCGCTAGCGGAACGAACTGCCGCGGTCTACACGTCTCCATACAAATCTACAATTCGCAAACGAAATCGTTATCGTATTTATGATCGTTTTGAATATTTACACTAGACGTTCAGATGTTACAAAGGTAGTTTTATCGGAACCGAAATTGTACTTGGAGTAAAAATCTTACTTATTGTATTCGGAGTCAAATGCAAACTCAACTCCGAATGCAATAATTCGAAGTCAAAGTCGAAACCTAAAGCAACAGAGAAGACCAACCCAAATCTAATGCGGCAACTAGATTTTACTTAAAGTTAATCCATGTTTATTAAATCTTAAACTGTCTTTACGTAACCCATTAGATCGATTCCTTAAGATCAGTGACACTTGTAATCAATTGAATGGTTTCATAGCCAGAAGCACGCACTCACTCGCTAAGCACCTATTAGATATCGAGTGTGGTGCGAAACAAGATAAAGACACACTTATCCAATAGAACAAGAGATCTTGATTCACACCTCCGGTTCTTTAACTCGAATACTCAAGGTAAATTCAATCTCAAGAATGATATGTTATAAACATAAAACTAAGCTGAGCAGTGGCGTTCCTAGGCCTAATTGTTAGGGCAAGCAGACTCGATTTTGGGAACGAAAACTTTTTTTATTTTAGCTCTATATTATGTATGTACTTTTTACTTTACTTTATTTTAAATGACAAACAACATCTACATCAAAGTCAACATCTTTGAAAAACACCGCGGT
>BHDV01016355.1:128884-139500 GCA_005406045.1 Adoxophyes honmai | reverse complement strand
CTATTTTTTTTATTTCCAAAAACTGAACAGAAATCGAGTGAGGCGATTTGTGCTGAAGCTAATTTAGCATTTGTCAGCGTCTTAAACCACCCCTTTTCAGGCGACCCCAATTAAACCACGTGACCGATTTCCGCTTGGCAATCGGAAAAAAACCTATTTCGATATTGGACGGCCTTCTTCGTCTCAATTAGCGAAAATGCGTGCGTTGACCGTTTTGGCTTCGCGTACGATTCGCTTGCGCGGGAGTTGGGAGCGAAATTTTACTACTTTATATTTTATTTCCCGTATTCGTTTGGGTAAGTAGAGCACATGCAACATTCCATAGACAAAACCAAAGAAGTGGAAAAGACAGTATGGGAAATAGAATTGGAGACAGGGTAACAAGTCGGTTTTATGGTCAATTGAAGCAGGCATAGTTCGGACTGTCTTTGTGTTCTAAACACCAATGTGCACGTAAATACATTACAACTTGCGAGAACATTTAAATTGGTCTTTTGCAAACAAAACTTTACCACACGCGCAATACGAAAAGTAATCAGTCTTTTACACTAAGCATCTGTCTTATTACCTTTGCCATTTTTCTTTCAAAAGCCAGTAAAACTTGATTAAAACACATCGACAACAAGACCTAATTAAACAAACAGTACCTTCACAAAAACGAATCCCACGAGCACTTGGCGTAAAAAGAGCAACTTTGTAAGAAAATTCCCAGTAAAAGTTAACCGTAACAAGTTTAGCCCAGCTCCCGGTCAACGGGTTCGTTAGTAGCGTCAAACCGCACATCACAAAGGGTTCCGCGCCTTTATTCCCAACTAATTGTTCCGAACGATGTTATTTCTACTCGACAAAGCAATACCGGGTGAAATGTTAAGCCTATATTAAACGTATGTACGCGTGCTCCGAATAAAAGTGGTAGATATCGTTCAATTTATCAAACACTCAATGATGTGTTAAAATGATGTGTTTTCTTTGCTGAAGATATTATAAAAAGCTGAAATTTGAACTAATGAGGTCATACACAAATGTGAGTTCGCGCCTCTTCTGTGGACATGAAAAAAGTTAGGGTTACATACATACATACAAACAATCACGCTTATGTTCCCAAAAGACTTAGGCAGAGCACACGAATCGTGACATAGACAAAACCATTATTATGACTATGTCACGCTTCGCAGCCACTTCTAGCATAGTTTCAGGTTTGCAAAAAGTTAGGGTATAAACCATATTTGCCATAAGGCCAATATTTGTAGTAGGAGAGATCAAATGTATTTTAGTACGCCTCCCCAGCTACGAGTATTAGCCATACATAATACATTTGATTTTTCCTGTTACATTTGTGAATGGACCATACTGTAATAACTTGATTAAGTTATTACATACTTTACGTAAAAGGACACAAGGTACTGAATTATGCATCGCGTTATTTCAATCATCTTACACGTTTATTACTAGCAGGTATTATAATAACAAGGTATATAGACATTTCTTAGTATGAAATAAGTTTTCTCATCACACAAAACCTATAATATAAATAACAAACACTCGTGTAATTAAAATTGTGCTAATTTTAAAACAACAGTGTTCATTTGTTTCCTCCTCCCAACCAGTCAGTTATTAAAAATGTAACAAAAACTATTTGGTTGATCTAAGACCTTGTACACAATAGTCTGTAAAGTCTTAGTTGCAAAAACTACAATGAGGAATGTTATTGGATTTGCTTTTTCTATTGGGAACACCCACCTATTTAAGTTGAAGTGAAGTGTTTATGGCGAATGGTTTATAAGAATAACTTATATTTAAAATACGTGGTTTGGAAACCTTTACATACCTAGCGCCACCAATCATCGAGTAGTTGAACTTCTACTACAACTCATCTTATAAAATACGGATAACTCACGTTATAAATCGAGTTTAGCTCGACATGTTTCGGACTAATTCGTAGCCCTTCATCTAGGAGCCGCGGCAGTTGCTGCTGCCAAACGCGAACTGCGCGCCTCGGCTCTCTTCGCACGACTGCTCGTGCTCGACGAAACTAACACTGGCTCACGACTACCCTCGTTATTATCGTCATTTATATTATTGTCAAAAATAGGGAAGCACACAACACTAACTACATCACTTTGTAAAGGCACCTCCACACTCGCTGTTGTCAACATGTCGAGCTAAACTCGATTTATAACGTGAGTTATCCGTATTTTATAAGATGAGTGAGTCTCAAGCTTCGATCAACAATACAACTAGATAGAACATCGCCTACAAAAACAAAGCGAGAAAGCGGCACATGCGTCCTATTTCTACGTTACGTAGCAAAATGAGACAAAATATTTTTTATGAACGTCATATAATTTTAGTAAATTGAACCTTATCACACAGTACAAAGACTCTTATCATAATTCTTAAGAACGGCATATAATTTTAGTAAATTGAATCTTATCACACGGTACAAAGACTCTTTATCTGACGAAAACAAAATGCAATTTCTCTATTGCACACATCATTGACAGTATGCGTCAAAACCAAACCAGTCCAGAAGAGCTATGTCAAAATTAATTCAAACAAATAACAACTTCAATTCTAAGCCGTAGCTAAGCCGTAGCATTCAAATTTCATTGCCATGTCAGCGTTTTGGAATTGACGCAAGACTCGACAATTGTAGAACATAGAATAATGAGGAATAGTGGAGTCGCGCTTATGAATTATATTATTTATTTTTCGATTGTAAAACAAACTAATTAAATGAGGTATATTAATACGTTTTATTATGTCGGTTTCTTGTCTAGTAGTTCGTTTTAGCGTTCTTTACTACCAACGGACAAACTTCAAGAAATAAGATACTTATCACAGTAGATGTAATCTGAAAATCTTTAATTTCCACTCAATATGTAGTTACGTAATAAACCAAATATATTTTTTTGCAATTATCAACTTATATTAAATTTGTAGTTACAGAACTGACAGTGACATATCTGACGGCATTGAAAAATGCGGGGAAAACGGGGAAAATTTGTCACTATTCCACGCGGACGGAGTCGCGGGCACAGCTAGTATCGATATATAGGAAAAACATTCATTCAACTGCAAAATTAAGTCTATCTAGTTCTATTTAATTTCACCGTCCCGGTGTTTGTCTGTAATAAAATCTTGCAAGTCAAATTTGATGCACTTCCCGATTACCGATTGAGCTGATTGGCATATGGCGCTGCGCAGACGACAGTGTTTTGTGCGATCGAGTCTGTGGAGCAATAAATTGTCTGAATGGCGCGCTGACAGCTTCCACGAAACTCTGAATGGAAATTCCTGGAAGCTGTCACCGCGCCATTCAGACAATTTATTGCTGCGCAGACTCGATCGCACAAAACTCTGACGTCTGCGCTGCGCCTATTTGTGTAAGATCGATAACAATGCAATAATTATGGTACCATCAGCGAGCTGGTCTGATGATGAAGATGGAAGGTGGCTATAGGAACTGCTGAATGCAACAAGATAACCTTATCGTGTTTAGTCTCATTGAAATGACTCTAATGAGCAACTAATGTTTATGATACCAGCTAGCAGGTCTGATGATAAAGACGGAAAAAGACGGAAGGAGGCTTTTGGAACTGCTGAGCGCAACAAGATAACCTCATCGTGTTTAGGCTCTGTCTGATGATGGACACTGAAGGTAGCTAGAGATATAAAGTTAATACCTTGTATTGAATTTACGCTAAGTAGCTAGATATCTCATGAGAGTTCAACAAACAGACACCAAAGTAGCATTAATTAATTTTAAAATTCTGGTAACAAATAAATTTTACAAAGTACAAATCTACTCCATGCATCTACTGTTCAGTTACAGCCAATTTTGTTCCAACATTGGCCAAACATTTAATATCGGCAATTTTAATCAAAATTTAATATTATCTGTTAGTTTAAAGCTAAAAATATAACTTATTGTACATGTACTTACCGAAAGTAAGACACTCCAGTCGATAAATTGTTTTTTCGGGCATTATTTTTGCAGCATTTAAATGCACATTGCGGCATTTTGACATTTGTGACACGTGTTGACGTTGGCTGTGTTTCAACCGAACTAAATAAAATAATAGCTCACTTTTGAAGTGGGCTTTAATTCATGGAGACGTATTTTTTGCGCTGACCCGATATCTAGTTGTATTGTTGATCGAAGGTCTCAAGGTAGTTTAATGTTAAATGTCTACTACAACTGTCATCCCCGTTATCAACCGTCAAAGTAATGGTAATCCTACATGGCGCTATCAAAATTTCGAAAATTGCATAAATACTTCTAAATTTCTCTGTGGACTTTGGTCCCCAGGCATAACATCTGCTTGGAGAGAGATCTCTATTGGACTCTTTCCCACAGTGCGCCGGAATATAACTTACACAAACGCTTGTATGCCAACCTCGCAATGTACTTCGCATAAATTATCTGCATCGACACTTCAGTGTTCTGCGATAGCCACTTAAGCGTAAAAGTGGTGCAAGCCATGAGAGAATAATATATATTATCACAATAATATATCTCTCAGAAGCCTTTGATCCGATATGATTTTCGTCAGGTTACCCGTCATTATCTTTTATTTAACAATCTCCTTTTATACTTTTGCCGTCCGTGTACCGTCAGAGTTCTTTTCAATAAAATCTCAATTTGTCAAGTTGCTTGTCAATACCATTCCTTATGGCTTGTAAATTGTTTGACAAAAACAAATCTGACGGAAATCGTGTCAGAACGAAAACTTTTCTAAAGGAGGACAGTAGAGAGTCCTTTTTTTCCTGTTTGTGTTATTTTCTGTATCTTGAATATCTCGATTTCGTTACTCATTTAAACAAAATCTCTTGCTGTCAAAACCTGACCCGTCTTAAAGAGCTCAAAATAATTATTAATCTTTTAATCATCTTTTATCGCGAAATATTGTAAAGAACTCTATTCTCTGAAGAATATTTTATAATGTTAAAAAATAAAGTTATAACAAGAGGTAGACATCCCACCGCTCTTCGTGTGTCCTATGCACAGTCGAACCAATATCTGACTCATATTAGAACGTTACCAATAAACATTGAACATTTTATTTAATAATAACATTATTTACAAAGAAAAATTACAAAAATATACTTATTAATAAAAATAACTAAATTTATCCTAAACTTATCCTAAGCTAAATTAAATCTCAAAAGGGTCCCCGTGGCATGGTGCCCAAAAGGCTGGCAGCGTTTCCCCTTTGAACAGCTATCTTTGTGAAAAGTAGCTGCCAGCCCGTTGGTCGCCAGTGGCGTCGACCAGGCGCTTTTTCAACTCATTGAAAAATAAACATAGTACAGACTTCACTATATGTTGGTTCTGTGGTGGGTCAGGAATAAATTCGTTCGACCATACTTACTTCAGCCTTAGGTATACATAAACTGATTCATCTGCTAACCTTCAGTCAGGACTTCATCCTATTATTACCGAGCAAATCAAGTTTTGTAGGCCCCAACCTTAATTTGCCTCTTATTTGGTTGTTTACATTTCCGTTCTTGAATTTCGGATTCGCTAACCCGAATTTGTTTTCACAAAGTAAATAAACAGAGATTAGATTAACGTCTGAAATTGATAGATGATTGATTATCCTTTCTGGGTGGATTGTTAATTAACTAAGAAGTTTTTGGTATAAAGAATACTGAAAAAAAAAAACATGATTAATCTTTAGTTGTTGCTAGATCAAAAGTTGACCTTTTTTACTATTTTCAATATCGGATAATTGGACGTTTGTTATTTATAGTTCGGATGTTGGCCAATATGGATTATGTTTTAGTATGTTAGAAGCTTAATTTTGCATGCTTGAAGGACAAGTAGAAGGTCAAGTTAATCAAATGCTAAAATTCATCAATCACACGAAGCCGTTTTGTTTAAATACTAGCCAATAGCGCAATATCACAGGTCAAACCAATGAGATGCTAACTCATTGGTTTGACCTGTGGCCTCTCCAGCTGAGAGTCGTGTGTTCGAATCCCAATCTCGCACCTCTGAATTTTTCGGAATGTAAGTGCGAATTCGTTTTTCGTATACACCACAAGCAATTCGGTGAAGAACAACATCGTCAGGTAACTTGCACCCAGCAATGAAGTATTTCAACGCTGTGTGTGAAGTTTCCAATATGCGCTGGGCCCAGGTGGGAACTACTGCCCCAGTTCTCGAACATTGAGAGGAGGCCTGTGACCAGCAGTGCGACTTTGGGGCGTATTTAGGATGGATTATTATTACATCATTATCCAATGAGATTTTGGCAAAGACTCCAATAGAGAGATTTCTCCAGGCAGATAATGCCTGGGGACCGAAGACCACAGAGAGAAAGTTGGAAGTTGTATTTATTCAACCGACTAACGAAACTTCGTTGGTGCCATGTAGGATTACATTTTAACGGTTGATGATGGCGATGAATTTGTAGTTGTAGAATTCTCCTACATGACCATAGGTGGTGTTAGGACGCTACAAGATTATTCGATTATTACGATCTGTAACCACGATGCTGAGCACCCAACAGCGAATAACGGGTCACGCTGTCAGCTCATAACTTGAACTAAACCACTAAATCATAATTTAAATGGTATAGGTACCTAAATGTACGAGTTATTTACGATTTGCGTTCGGTGACACATCCCCTTGATGAATATTGATAGAATTGATACGTGTAGAGAAAGTGGTTATAAATTGATTTGTTGAGACGGTGTGTTCAATTAGGGCATTTGTCTTCAGTGATTGAGTGAGTTCAGATGACGTGATACACGGATGTTTACTTTTTGTACTAAAATAAACAAATCGTACAGACCTATTTTAGCTCTGAAATATATTTTTTTTTAACAACTACATTATGTCTTGAGCTTATTTCACCGCTAAAATTAAGCGCAGTTTACTACTTTTTTATTTTTTTCTGTTTGATATACTAAGACTACTAAACGAATGATGAGCGTCCACGTGGCCGAGACGTCGATGTAATGTAAAAAAAGAACGTGATTTCTTCTCCCACTATATTATAAAATATGTGTGGAAATCACGAAAGTTCAAATTAAACCAGGTTTTTAAAATAAACCGCAAAATAGAAGTAATAAATAATTTGTGCTGAGTCAATTCGTCAAAAAAATCTTCCTGCATTTTCTGATTTAAACAACGGTTTCGCGATATTCATAAATTTAATACAATTAACATTTCGATATTAAATCCTGCTATGCTGCATTCGGGAAAAAGCTTAATATTATTTGCCGTATCACAATGCTAATTTTATGTTTGCACATCACATCTGGCCGCACAAAACCGTTTGTCTAGTTTTGATTGTCATGAAAAGCTGATTATGTTATGGCAAATTTTATTTACTTATTGAAATTCACCGTGCATATTTCACACTATTTCATTGCCGTATTTATTTACCGTGTTAATGTTATTAATGATTGTCACTTTGTAGTTTTTAGACAGTTTGCTAAATTCTGAAATATTTGCTCAGGTTGTTCCATAGTTTACAATTGGTTTCATTATAAATTGGATAAAACATACATACGTATCACGCCTGTATTCCCAAACGAGGAAGGCAGAGCACACGAAACATACATAGACAAAACCACGATGTTTTCACGTTTCGTGGCCACATCTAGCATTTTTTTTTAGGTTTTGAGTTGGCAGGAATAATAGTGACGGGTTGCTAGCCTGTTGCCTATACCCTAATCTAAATCCTTAATAGCCTCTTACGACACCCACGGACGAAATGGAGAGGTGTTATTCTAAATCCGACATCACACGGATAAAAAAGATACAAATTACTAAAAATACACGTAATATTTTATTTGTTTTTGTTAATTGTTTTTAATTGTCAGGCTATTCAAAAAACGATCAAGATATGTGAATGTTTGTCACTAGTTCATACCAAAACTAGACGTTTTTTTCCAAAAACAGATCTCATACATAAGTGTTGACTTGATACAAATACTCAAGTTTATCCACATGATACAACGATTAATAAACCCTTACTCAATGTGATTTTTAGCGTTATAGTTATAGGATATAGGATATAAAAATAACAAATGAAGCTCGAAAATAAATGGCGGGCGTAAGTTAGTAGGTACCTTATACTTTTCCTAACAAATTGATGTAATTCAGTCTATATTCGAAGTCCGATGAATGAATTGTTCTCCAAGAAGTCTTGCAATGACTGTTGACGTCATGCCTCGGGCAAATCGTGGAAGGTTCCGAGTATCTCAATATACATTCAGTATTAACAGACTCGTACAATGTACTCCTATTCATACTAAAGCAGGCTGAAAATAAACCAGCTCCCCTTATTTATAAGGCTCAAAATACTACGTAAGTAACGAGGTACAGTCTGGGAGCAAAATTGCCTCTATTTTTATGACGAATCGTGGCCGAAAAAATATAGCCCAATCCTTTTAAAGTAATACGTTACTTTGGAACTTTGTTGTTTTAGTCATACCTATTGGTGTTGGGACTGTTTAGTACGTCAATACAATGCAAAGTATGGTTTAAATTTAGTTCTCGGAAGCTTTGTCAGTTAATGACTGACTGCTGAATGAGATTACAACTACGACGATTACAATTCTAACGTTACAATGATAATTGGTTTTATTGAACAGTTTCGTAGTACGGGGTACAGGTACTCGTACTACTCAGTAGTTTAAATAGATAGGTAAGTTTTGGTAGACTGCGGTTGTGGACTATTTGTTACCAATTTTAGTTGACTGAATATAAGAATTGCAAAGTAATCTTTTTAAGTTTAACACAATATTCTTGTTTCAAACTTAAACAAATGGCTATAATTTAAAGATAGCCTGAAAGTAGTATTAGTTTGGTCATGTAAACATTGCGGGTAGCTGTGTCTGGAGTGGAAGGCTAGACGGACGTTTCGTTACCAAAATGGTACTAAGGTTACCAAAGTGTTAGAAAAAGATCAGTTCAAGAGTCTCCGAAACCAACGAGCATATTTGAAGAGATTAATAAATGTAGATGAAGCAAAATAATATGCCAGGATCGTAGCAAGTGAAACAAAGTAGTCTCTGCCTAACCCATAGGAGTCGTGACGACATGTATGTATGTAGGTATGTATGTTTTTATTTGTGTCGATGACGACACGTTCTGCTGCTGTCACTACGATCGAGATTGAAATTTCACCTTCATTCTGAATCTCATCTAAATCTTTTAACTTTAAAGCCGTCGCAAAAAGATCTAAGAAAAAATAATCTCTCTTCTGCAAAGTCTAAATGAGGCGGCTAGATTAGTTCAAAGCCAATATTTGCCCAATTACCTATCGATTTCCAGAACAAACGGCTGATGGAAATTCCCCAAACTCAAAGCGGGGGGCTCACTTAATTGCCTTCTCAATAATACCGAATGCCAGCAAAAAATCGGGGGTGATAAAATACAAGTGAAACATATGAGGCCGTATCTCTTGTTCATCTTCCTCGTAGCTCGTGCTTACATATTTGATGACTGGCAGAGTATAATAAAAGTGCTCACTAGGGATTTTTGAATCAAAATACAACCTCCTCTGGTGAATTTATTTTCTCCCTCCGTCGTAAACTTTAGTAAGTATACGAATGAGGTCTTATGCGGTATCGTATTGGCGTCTATTTAATGGTTTCAATTGCTAAGTCATACTTGCGGAGGACATACTAACTATTATTAGTTTGTTGTTTCTGTTCACAATAAAAGAACGGCTAGTCCTGCCTAAAATGGTCCTAACAAATACAAATTTATTTAAATTTATTTTAAACCAGATGTCTGTGTTTTTCGGACAGAGTTCTTGTGGCTATTCTTCCTTGTGCTTTAGTAATGGCCTAAATTTATCCCGGTATCTGTGTAGATACAAATCTAGTGCTTTGCAGTGTCTAGGCGTTGGTATCGGTTTCCATTCTGTTTGTTTCTAAGGAATTTCAATCGTTTAAGTACAAATTATTAAACTTTAATATGATGAATACGATTTCAATTCCTTCAATGATCAAAGCTCCAAACATACTAATAACGGAAGGGGGGCGGTGCGTTGTGGTAGCTTCACAGTGTCGGTTGTAATATTCGAAATTAAAAGAAAGAGCGCGCAAAAAGCACCGAGCGAAAAACAAGCGTTTCGTTAGTATCATCTCACCATTGCGTTACGACGCTCGGCTTCCACTGTCTGTGAGTTTGGTTTGGAGCTTAACTTAAAAACCAAGACCTCGAATTTCAGAATCAAATTATCTTAGGGCGTTTGTGCACTACCATGAATTTTACGGTCCGGCTTTTTCATTGAGTTCTCGTCTCGCTTACTCTTCCATTAAATTGTATTGACGTGACCGGGACGGCGCGACAGACCTTGAAAAACCGGACGGCCGGAACTGAAAATTCATGGTAGTGCACAAGCGCCCTTAGGGGCCATCCATAAAGTACGTCACACGAATTTCATGATTTTTTAGCCCTCCCCCCGTCCTTGTCACTGGTGGTCACATTTCTGAGACCCCTCCCTCCCTAGTGTGACGTCACATGTTTTGCAATTTCACATCGAAAAATTATTAAATTAATACAGCAGTTCCAAGTTTAGTTTTATTTCCATTTAAATGAAGTATTTTTTATGAAATCAACATTAACAGTCAATTGTCGAATGAAA